>CM046858.1:27292821-27417151 GCA_025617745.1 Heliocidaris erythrogramma | reverse complement strand
CCCTCAAGGACAATCACTGCCAGTTCAAGGACAGACTTTAGCGATTCCAGTCACTCCATGCCAGAGGATGGAGGCCCTGAAAGGGCAAGACTGGTTGAGAACGGGAGCCCCCGAATGCCCCGAGGAGGAACTGCAAAACAAAGCTGTACCATCTTCCACATCGACATCATCGGCCTCAACTTCCCCGTTGAAATCAAACTCGCAGAACAAGCATGAGGACATAATCGCCCTCATGCTAAAGCTGGGCTACTCCCGTCAAATCGTAGAGCAAGTCCTGCTGCAGATCGGTGACCAGGCCTCCAGTGACGAGGTCCTGCGGATGCTGGTTAATCTTGGGTCGCCAAAGATCACAGAGGATTGCAGCAGTGATGTGAAGGAAGCAGATGGGGGATCGGGACGAAAGGATTTCAGCGATGGAGTTGAGGAGCTGGAGGAAACAGATGCAGATCCCTACAGGCCAATCATCATCGATGGCAGTAATGTTGCCATGAGGTATGCTCCCACTCTACTTATTCTCGGATACATATTGTCATATGATCTTCCATGGGTGGAAATAAGAGACAGGGTTAGGATGGCCACTTAATTAATAACAATGCATGATGGATCCTGGGGAGTGTTTCATAAAGCTGTTTGTAAAGATAAGCATGACTTAACGAACGACTTGAATATGAAGTGCCAGATAGGATGCCCAAAGTTTTTCCTGATATTTTATCAAACTGTGACTGTATTTCCAGTAACCTCAATTAAATTATGGCAAAAAATATTCTTTGCAGTAAAAATGTTTGTTATAATATTAGAGAATGTTAATCTACATCTACACAGTTCAGCTAGCTTGGTCTCAGTGAAGTTTAAGAAAAAAAAAAAATAATTCTAGACTAAACCAATATTAATACCAGTGTCACCTGTTTATTTGTAGAATTTCAGCCAACGGAATCTGTGTTACAAGATCTCATAAATTTGTGAACATTGTAGATACAGCTGTTTTTGGAATAGCAGTTCAAATCTCGAAATTTGCTTTACCTTTTCTTGTGGGTAGCTATGGGAACTCCAACATCTTTGACTGCCAGGGCATCCATACAGTTGTCATGTGGTTTCTTAGGAGGGGACACAAGATCATCTATGTCTTTGTACCGAGTTGGCGGAAGGAACAGTCCAAACCGGAAACGCCCATCAAAGGTAAGGGGATGCCCTCAAAAAAAATTCAATCCTTTCAAACTCAGCATGAACAGGAAGCAAGGATGAAATATTAGACGACTTTTAGGATGAGTTCATGTTTGTATTTTCCAAGTGGTTTGATAAATATGTTGATAATCATGCGTGTGAATGTGAATGTGCTCAAAAAGTGTAAAGTGCCTGTAAATCTTTGGTATCGTTCAACAGATTTTCTCTATAAAAATAAACTTTTAATGTATATCAGATGCAATCTGAAGTTGTGTATTTGTGCCCCATATTTTTTAGTGTTATATTTTCATGTCACAAATTATACGTGTAGGTACATGTACATGTAGGTAAAAATGTACTGTATATAATGTGCATTGGTTTTTAGCACTTTGGTATATTCGGTGTGGAATATGAGGTAATGCACCATTTACAGATTATTATCCCTGACTAATTTGTGCCATATTGTGGATTTATCACATTGGAATTTGTATCAATTGGACATTTATTGCATTTTTTGAACAACTGTTGATGATTAAGATTGTGAGTCAGTTCAGCGTGCATTCAGTTGTGTTTACACCCAGTTTGTCATAAGGTTCCCATGTTTACAAATCCTGAATGTACAGAGACTAGGCACGGCTTCAGCGGACAATAGGCATGTATACTGATGTGTACTGTGTAGGAGTGTACACAATAGGCAGTACACTCTCCTGGCTGGGTTATTTTTAGTTGGTAATTCCCCTAATTTGGAAAAGGGGTACTTTTGTGGGAGGGACAGGGAAAGGCTACTTTCATGAGCAGCTTTGCTACATACATGTAGATAATACCAGAATTTCAAATTTGCTGTACTGGACAATGCAGGTCTTTTCATTGTCTGAAACACCACATGTAGTTACCTATAAAAAGAAATACAAACTTGTGTGGATTAAGGTTGTATCTAACATATCTACATTTTTTTTTACATGTTAAAGATGGTACTATTTTCATTTCTCTAGTAAAAATCTAGTTAAGTTATGCATAAAGTCAACCTGGACTGCTTAGGAGTTAGGAAACATCACAGCTTCATGATGATATTAATGTTATGGGCATTTGTTTATAGTTTTTAATGTTCCAAACACTTGATTAGTAAATACTACATATACTTTTCTGCATGTACATTTAGTGCCTTATAATAGTTGGGTACCCAAAAGAGAATTTTTTTAATGTGCTTTCCTTTTCACTCATTTCAACGTTTGCTAGAAGCGTTAAGGCATCCTTATTAGTCTAATAATCCTGATACGTTTGATCTACGTACATGTTGATAAGGAACAACTTCAAAGATCTCTGAAGCTTCGGGATATGCGACTGTAACGTGAAACGATACATCCTTGATAAAATATAACATTTCCTTTTGCCATGAGTCATTCTGAGTCATACATGTAAATGACTTAATCCATATTTGTCTTATTTGGTGATTGATGGAAGTGACATTTACAAGACAAAAGATAGACGAATCCTTGAGGAAGCGATATGGCCAACGTCATGGGAGGTAGATCTCTTGTCTTTCCTTGTCTTGAACTAACAATAGAAGCAGGAAAGATCTTAAAGTAATACATGTATATCACTGTAGCTTTTGAGTACTTTGGGGGCAAGAAACTGTTGTGCATGGTAAAGTCTTTGCTGTGATAAATTTGATTTAATTAATATTTTATAGCATAAAACCTTGTGGCAATTTACGGCAGTCACAAAAGTTTCTGGTCTGGCAGTGCTAACCATTGACATAGATTGATGGTAATGACATGGTGAAGCGACTTGATCATGCAGTAAATAAGAATTTTCATCTACATGTACATGTATACATTCATTTGGGGGTGCATGAGAAAAATTATTTTTAAAAGTCTTGCTGGAAAGCATATTGGTCTACACTGAAAAAAAAAACCCAACACATATCTACCTGTGTGGGACTACATTTGCGTTATGGACTGGGCTTTGGTTTTCTCTGATCGCAAACTGTTTATTTGCTCATTGCTATTTCACAAATGTGGAAGATATTGTTCATTGAAATACCTCGTAACATTGGTGGAAATTTTGTTGAATGCTCTTGAAATTAATTGTCAGCAATTGCCAGTACTTAAGAAACCTTTAACAGCACCGGGGGATGCTTTTACAAAAAGTGAGCAAACTTGGTATATCCTGATCATTAATACAGGCATTTCTTTCAAGGTTTCATTCTTCCCTCATAGAAATAAAAGTCACTGTTATATCCTGCCGCAAAAACAAGAATCTTAGGTTAAGGAAATCCACTTTTCAATGTTATAAATGCAGACATTATCCAAGAAATATGAATGCTTGTACCAGATACTCGTATGTAGATTTCTTTATCAAAATAAAGATTCGAACACTTTAGTGTACTAATAGAGATAAATCCATGAAATGTAAAGGAAATTTATTACGAAGATCAACTCTATTTCCTTTACATTTTCATGGTATAAAGAAGGAAAATACGCTTTGTGGTCTATTTCTATTTAGAAACTGTTAGATAGCTGGGCTAATAGACAGGAAGATCCAAAATCTTGCGGAACCACAATGATATAAAATAAACTAATAAAGACACTATCTTTGAGGGATTCTAAGTAATCTCCTTTTAACTGTTTCAGGTGAATTCACACTTTTATTGTCTGATTTTCATGGAATTCTTAGAAGTGGTTTTGTAAATAACGGGAATGACACAGCACTATCTTTTTGTGCATTGATCAATACATACACGTTTATATGGTCACAATGTATTAATATTATTATTATCATTATTATTACTATCATTAATGTCATTGACTTATATTTTTTTTCTTTATTGTTTACAGATCAAGAAATCTTGATGGAGCTAGAAAAATCCAAGATTCTGGTCTGGACACCCTCACGGAGGGTCAAAGGTCGGCGGATGGTGTGCTACGATGACCGCTACATCCTCAATCTGGCACATGAGCTTGATGGGATTGTCGTCTCTAACGACACCTTCAGAGACCTCTGCGCGGAGAAGCAAGAGCACCGAAAAGTGGTGGAGGAGCGGCTCCTGATGTACTCGTTTGCCGGTGACAAGTAAGTCTAATGTATATCGAGTGTTCTGTGCATTGATAATACTTAACGCCTACTGTGCCATTGTGCCCAATGGCCACACAGAGAGTTAATATAGTTGTCTATAAGCGCTTTATAGGGCGCTGAGTCTCGTAGGACATACTGGATGTCTTTTTTTCCACATATTTCATCCAAAAATGAAGCATCTTTTGATAGGACCATTGAATAATGATGCTTTCTGGTATCACCACCTATAGACATAGTCATATTAAGAGATTTTTCATTTATGGATGATATCATATGTTGTACGGGAAACTCTGCATGGAATCGCCCTTTACAGACATTATTACCCGTCATGGGATACAATTGCACACGATATGTATACCATCTTCACCCTCCTGGGGACTATTCAATACCGTATAGTCATTGTGAGAGCATGTGAAAAATTCAAGGCTTCCTGCTACATGTACCTACCTCGTTTCCATGATACATGTACATCTGGGACGTTTCATCAAGTGTTTTGTCAACTGTTATAAGCTACTGAAATCCTTGCATCTGATTGGCTGAGAGCAAATTTGTCGGTAAAAATCACTGACTACATGTAAACACTTGATGAAACGGTCCCCTGGAGCATTAATTGGAGATGAATTGCTATGGTATTATATCACTTTACTTTGTCTACACGTACACTGTATATCTTTCAATATTTTACATTATCTTAAAAGTATTGGAAGACAAGTCATAGAGTTCTGAATAGTAATTCTCTCATCTTGTACAGTCACTGGAAAAAAAAGAGGAAGTTTACACCCCAATGAAACAAACGTTTTTTGGGAGTGGTTGAGGCAGGCAGATTATGACTATACATCTATGCATCATCGTCATAAAATTTGTGAATGCTACCTACCTCTATTATTGTCTAGGAGTCCTCCCATCTAAATTCTGTACACATATATCTTTCAGTACCGATTCTCGGGTGTTTATTTTTGTTTTGGTTCCTGAACGACGGACAAGAAAACTAAAGAGAAATTCAAAGTCAGGGTCCCT
Source organism: Heliocidaris erythrogramma (assembly GCA_025617745.1). Lineage (NCBI taxonomy): Eukaryota > Metazoa > Echinodermata > Echinoidea > Camarodonta > Echinometridae > Heliocidaris > Heliocidaris erythrogramma. The sequence goes on along the minus strand of CM046858.1, from coordinate 27,411,898 downwards.
AGTGCATTCTTTGACTTCAAGGTTTGTTTCGGTGAAAGAGGAAGTGGAAGGTGTTTTCAAGACCAATGGGATGGGTGGTATTGTTTGAATATTGATTCAGTTGATTCAGTCACCTCGGTCTTTATCAGTCTTTATCAATCGATTGAAGTATTTGCAAGTCATTACACATCAAGACATTCTTATGTATAGTGTAGCCTATATGGTTTATTATGTTCAACATGGCTCGTGGGAAATGAAAATACAATTGGAATAGTTGGATGTTTCACTCACCCAGTGGGATTAGCAACCATTGTCACTATTGTTGGAATTCTTTTCATTGGTTTTTGCATTGTGTGACTAATGAGAATAATATTACCCACAAAGGTATTTCCAAGGAAGTGGAACATTTCCTATTTCATATTAAACCTTTGTTTCCCCATGCTCAGATTGAAAGCTGAGACCCTCCTACATTTCTCCTTGTGCTGGCATCCCACTTTCTCTGATCTCTCTCCCTTTCTCTCTTTCTCTCTCCTGTAATTTCGCAGTCTTTCTCTTTCTTTAATGCTATCTCTTCTCTTCCCCTCTCGATCTCTCCCTTCCCATCTATTACACTGTATATCTGCATACATAAAAACTACGAAATCACACAATGTCAGTTGAGAAGGATATTTCAAATCCTCTTTTTGACTTTAATGTTATATGACAACAGACCCTGGCAGAGTCTTGAAAGATAGGTACTTTGTTAGTCACAAACCCCCACGATGATGCTTTAATGAAAGCCTGCATTGTAAAGATCTACACAATGTACTTGTATCGATGATATGAGATTTCTTTTCTTGGTTTCATGGGTCTGTACCCTGAAGTCGGAAGCAATTATCATTTAAGAAGAATGAATGGCCACTTGAACTTTGGCCTAGATATACACAGAAACCTTGGACTTCCTCATCTGTACTATGTGCAGTGGTGTCTCCATGTATTACTGTAAAAGCTGATATTTTTTGCGTACAAATATTTCCGCGAATGGCAGGGTCTCAGACAATGTCACAAGTTGTTGTTTTCGCGGTTTGCCAAATGACCAAATGTCATATTAGGTTTATATTATGTTTTTGGAATAGCTGTTTTACAGTACAGTATTGGAATATAGTGAAACATTAGGCTTTAATTATTGTGATATGAGGTAGATCTACATGTTTCGTACTCTCTGGGGCTATGCGCGCGCTCTATATATAGGCTTCACATTTTCACGGCGCAAATTAGTGCAGTCATCAGCAAGTGGCGATATTTTCGTGAGATGTTAAATTCGCGTCCAACATCAACTCGCGAAATTCACAAAAATTAGACCCCTCCATAAATAACAGCTTGTACAGTAAAACATTGTTTAATATATTTTTCTCTCTTCAATTTTTGTACATTCTGTGTGCCCTCCTCTCTCTTTCCCTCTTTCTCTCTCTGGCTTTCTCTCTGTCTTTACTCTTTATCTTTCAGTCGTCTTTGTACATGTATGTATTATACTCTCGTTTCATATGTCTCTCTCTCTCTGTTTTCTTTCTTATTATGGTTATTTTGGGGTCAATTTTATGTTCTTACATTCTTAGATTGTAAGCTAATTTATAGTCTGTTTGTTCTCGAAATGAAGGTCTACATGTATCTATATCTCCTTCTTTCTTGCATTGAAACTTAACAAGCAGGTTGTACAATATTCAAGTGTTCTGAATTAGAGTCTGTTTATCTAGTCTACAGTTCTCGCAAGGCTCAAAGTCCGCTTGTGAAAGGTCTCCGAATGGGCCTGCATAGTCTGCATTATAGACCTTTATCTCTCAAATCACAATGAAGCATTTGTTAAAGGATACATTTATGTGCATGATATTAGACTACGCTCTTTTATTAGAAGATATAAAGTAAACTGGATCAAGCAGGGTGTACATACACATCTTCCCCCTAGCTTGCCCCCAGCCATAGGGTGATAGGTATTAGCCAAGACTACCATCCACATCCTTTTAAGGTCTGCACAAGCAAGATATGAACAGACCGTTTGCTTGGGGGGAAAGTCCCTCATTGATCAATCCATACCCTATCCGTGCCCTAGAGTTCCCCATAGGCAGAGCAAGGCAGTGCAGTGGCAAGGCAAAAAAGTGAACAAAACCCGGATCTGTGACCACAAAGTCTCAGTGCACCCTGCAATTTACTGACCTGTACATTGTACATGTACAAATGTATACAGTTACATGTACATCCATAGGACACAGTGAAAAACAATTGTGCTAAATGGTCTTTACATACATGTAATAGCCCTTGTTGTGCATGAGCACAGTAGAGATGTACGTTACATAGGAGACAGACATTGAAAAACAATTGGGTGAAATGGTCTGAATGTAATATTTTCCATAAGCACAAAAGCAATGTACCGGTAACTAGAGTTCTGTTAAAAGTCACATGTAGCAGAAAAGCAAAAATTAGTATTCCAAGTAGCCCCAAGTAGGTATAGCAAACTTCCAGACCCATGTTTAGATATCGAGACAGTTATTCACACTCTGTCAGAATACTTCCCAGTTTTACGTTTTATAGTTGTCCATTGTCATTTAAACACGAGTGCAATTCTAATAATGCATCAACTGCAGAACATTTCTTCATTAATTTGTACTTGATTGTGGAAGTTCTTGATTCAAAAATTCTTTTTCTCTTTTGTATTATTGATGATAGGCTTCATGTGCACCAGTTTCTACATGTACATGTCTGTATGTGTACTGTTACTTGGAAAGTGCCTACTCATTTAATCACTTTGTATTATGTTCCATTCAAGATTGTTTTGCCATGAAGTTTGAGATATGGAGTTACCTCTCAGTAGTAATGTCTTGCAAGATATTAACTGTCTTTCATTGCCTGACTATGAATGATATATCTTACAATATGCATGTACATAATAGATATTGAGGAAATACTACTATTCCTGGATGCATCATATCAACAATTTAATGAGTTTATGATTTTCTTGGTGCTTGTCCTCGCTTTTTCCATTTGGAGAAATTGAAACAAATCTACACTTTAAATTTTCTCTCATACTGAACCTTCTCTACTCCTGTTTTGAGATTTGTGAACTTGAGAATCCTACAATATTGAGAATTTGTAAAGATGTCTGACTCTGTCTTTGTTTTCCTGTTAGGTTCATGCCGCCTGATGATCCTCTTGGAAGACACGGCCCAAGTCTGGACAACTTCTTGCGCAAGACACCCTCTAAGCCCAGTCATCAGATGCAGCTGTGCCCTTACGGTAAGAAGTGCACCTACGGCAACAAATGCAAGTACAGCCACCCTGAGAGAAGCAGGAATGTGAAAACCACCAGTGAGATTCTGATGGAGAAGGATCGTCAGAGACAGGAACAGAAGGTCAAGGCGGATTTACTAGCAAGGGCGCACAAGACAGAAATGGTCGAGATGCCATGGGAAAAAGAGGACGGGAGGGGAGGAAGTGCTACAGAGCCTCTCCCCAAGCCTTCAAGTTCTCGGGGGTCAACGATGCTGCGAGGTGGGGGAGCGACCCAACAGCATGGAGGTGCTGTGACCTTACCCTTGAGGAATACGCCAGTGCCAGACAACAGCATGAACACTGTGCCTTTGGTTGGTCCGCAGCATATGCAGCCAATTCAACAGTACCGTATGCAACCTCAGAACTTGCAGTCCATCAATGAGGGTTGGTTGCCCTCGGATGAGAGGGTCCACGAGGGTTGGTTATCTGCGGACCAGAGGGTTCCCCACCACCCCCACTCCCAAACCCAGTCAACTCCCATGAACCACCACCACCACCACCACCAGGCAACGGCTCCACCCCAACTTAGGACCCAGCAACTCCCCAACAGGTCTTCAGTGACTGCGCCTCTGACGTCATACACACACCATCCTCACCCTACCCGCGACTTGATGACAGCGCCTCTGTCCACCCCTCTGTCCACCCATGACTACTACCATCACCACACCGCTCAGCAAACGGGGCAGCACTACTCTCGACCAATGAGTGGGATGGATCAGCAGAGACCCCCTCCTCAGCAGGTTCACTCCTTCCAGAGGGACCCAAGCAACATTGGCAACTTCAGCAAGGAATTCCATCAAATGTCACTCCATGATACCACCAGGTTAGCCTCTCACCTTTTCATTGTTTTAAATCAGAAATTGGATTATTATAACCTTTCAAGTGTTTGATGCAGTCTAGTCTGATTATGGTGCAAGTTCAGGATCAAGTCATATCACTTTCCACCACTTGGCAGTCACATTGATATTAAATAGGAGTAGATCTTGATGTACAGTGTGATAAACAGGCTAAAAATAAAACAATGTTCAGATTTTGGCAATCACATAGAACTCAAACCTTAAAAATGATGTATATAAGTAGTATTTATATTTCTTTACTTTTCTCCTCTCTTTGTTCATGTAGCCATGCTGGTGCCTTCGATGAGGAAAGACACTACAGCTATCCTTTGACTCAGCCTTACAGAGGTTCTCCTGTCCTACAGGTATGGCAACTCCCACATTTGTAGTGATCGACTGGTCAACCTTCAATTCACAAGATTGCTTCTTTTAATGCTGGGTACAACAATATTTCTCAATTAAACGGATCATTTTAAGCATATTTAAAAAAACAAGGGAGTTAATTTGTATCTCCAAATGGAACAAATATTGAAATATGGAGTTTATTTTTAATTTTCAAGTGTCATTTCACGTTTGATCCATGTTAGTGTGGATCCGTGCAAAAGAATAAAAACAATGTCCCATACTGGAGTGGAAATTCTTAAGAAAAATGAAGCTCTGACACGTGACTCAATATATTTTGTAGTATTGTCCATTTGAGATGTTGCTTTTATTTTTATACTTATGTCTTTTTTATTTCTCTGATTGATTGACAGACACCAGCCAGTCCATACGTGGATGACGAAGGTTATTTTTCTCCCATCACTCCCAAAGATCAGGTCATTCCTTCACCATTACCCCCCTCCCACTCGTCATCATCCAGGTACCCCCCGCACCCCAACACTGATAGCATTCCTCCATCTTCTCAGTCCCACGTACCTCGATTCAGGTACCCTAGCTCCACACCCTCCGTCTCCGCATCCTCTGGGCAGTACACCCTCCCGCCATCAAGCAACAAGCCCCTTGGCCCACATCAGGTAGCAGGAAGTGGTGGAGCCGACCAACACAGTTACGGAGGACACCTAGGGGTCCCTCAGAGGCAAATCTCTCACTCCATGGGCAGCCCCCGCAGGACTTCTGATCCGATCCCCCAACGGCAGGTCTGGGGTGACGTGGGGCAGGAGAGACACCCTGATGCCTTGGGGCAGCTTCCTGGGAAAGATGAAGCAAGCTTCCAAGAGGTGATGAGAAGAGGTCTGTCAGGGCAACCTTAGAACTAGAATCTTCACCCTCAAGATTATAGTAGACAGGTTTTTGTTTAATTCCTTTTTGTATTGAGATTTAAATCTGCAATTAAAATAGAATTTATATTTATTTAATAATACTTGTAACATTTGAGTTTTTCCCCAATTGTGATTTTAGTCGGTGATTCAGATTCTTATTTCTCTTTTTTGTCTAACCTGCCCGAGTTTGAATGACAGACAATGTAAAATATCTGCTATAGATGGAGAGCTGCATGTGGGCATGATGCTAAATGAATGTGAACTGGCTCCGTGCCGTATGTAATAACACGTATTTTCTTTTCTTTTTCTTTTTTTAATTTTCATTTCAGTTTTATTGATCTTAAAGCCAAAATGTAGGATTGTCATACTTTCCGTGCAAATAATTACAGGTCAATATTCCAAAATTACAAGGAGACAATCGATATTCATTGTGAATTATTTGTATTAAGTGTGATTATGTGATATACATGTACATGATGAATATGTGTGTGTTGGATCATGACTTTGCAAAAAAAAATTGACTGATACTTCTGTGCATGCAAGATGCTGCTGCTTCTAAATTTAAATGATGACAAAAACAAGCTATGCTGTAGAAATATTGTACAGGGTTCAGACACATGTGTATCATAATTTGTTATCATTCCACTTTGAACTCTTTTGAAACTGGACCTATTGTAAATAGAGTTTGCGGACTTGTTATAAAACAAATTGTAATTGATCACACTAGAAGCACGTATGATTCATCAAAGAAGAAAAGTCTACTACAGAAATGGATGACTATGCCATATTGCTATATGACTGAATGATTCCTTTCTGGCTATCCACACTTTGGTGACCCTGTACAATGAATGACACAGTTGGGTGATCAATGGGCAAAGGTCATTCTCGGTGGAGAGGCACCTTATTCCGACTTCTGCTTCCCCCGCATTGTTCTCCTGTGGAAGTCACTTCCCACTCACATCCTACTTCCGCTTTTCCGAAAAGGATGCCGTTGCGCCACAAAGGAAGAAGAGTTACTACCGCCAGTCACTTGTGTGGTCTATCCTTTGTTAGCGTCCTGTTCAAATACAAGTCATAATAACTGGGGCAAACGAAATGTGAAAGAGTGTTTGGGTGTCCCTTGTCCAAGTTAAAGTTAAAGGATCTTCGTTATTATTATGATTTAGAGGACAGGTATGCTGTATGATATTTCGCAAGCAGTGCCAGGCGCCGAAGTGGTGCATGACTCTTAAATGTTTATTTCTGTGAAACTGATTATGCAAGGAATTGATCAAACCATGAAGGAGTCAGAGTATTTATAAAAATGATGGGGAATAATTTTTCTTTTTTGTTCCCTCTTTTGCAATATTATGATGTATGACTCTGAAGTTGAATTTCTGTGAAACTGTTTGTTCGAGAAATCAAACCAAAAACCATTGGAATTATTTATGATAATGGAACTATTTTTTTTTTACTCTTGGGGGGGGGGGGAGGCAATATTACCCCAATTTTAGATAGAGAGAGAGAGAGAGTAAGAGTTCTTTGATCATATCTATACATTCAACCAACTACATGTATGCTGTATTTCTGGTAAAACAATCCTTATTATAATGGGTTGTAATTGAGTAACTCCCTACTTACATGTACTTTTATCGACTGTTGTAATCACATGTACAGCTTTTTCTGCATTTTCAGAATGTTTAAGAATGAATGAATGCAAGAATTCACCCTGTTTATGATCCATACACTGTGTATCGATATTGTGCGTTGAAATATTGTTGAAGAAAAGACTAGCTATTTGTCACCCTTGTTACATGTACAAAATCTTTGTTCTTTTTGACTTCAATTGTAATCTTTCATGCACAGAAATAAAATCCATTGTTCCTCCTCCTTTTTAGTTAATATGCTAACTTGGCCTTTTCTTCTAAACCTTTTTGTAAAATCGCTGACACTGCTGTTCTCTAGCTGTGTGCAGTGTGTAATGTCTTTTTGTAATGTAACACTGGAAGATGCATTTGTGCCTTCTTAATTGCACCGATTATTGTCCTATTTTTTTTTACACTTTGAGATCGAAACGAGAAATTGTAGAGTCAAGTACAGTAAATGGTACAGTATATTACTGTTCTTTTATATAAAAGATATGAATCAACGCATGTAAAAACAGTTTGCTAAACTGAAAAGACTTATGTATGGGCATTTTGTCCAATCTATTTTGAATGGTTGTAACTTCCCCTTTCTTTGTTATTCTTTTAACCCATAGCAGTTCAAAGTGTTCTTATGGACATAATTAATCATTTTCCCTCCTCAAATTGGCACCAGTTTTTCTTTATTTCTACTCCTACATAGTCAAAATTAAAATGTTTATGAATCAACCAATGTGAAGGAAAATTACTTAATTTGACAAGAAATCCGCCAATTTGTACATGAAAATAGTGATTATGTATTTTGCACCACGTTGCCAATTTAGTAACTTTAATGATTATTTACATTTAAGTTGTTCTTATTCAAGAACGGCACAGGATATTGCATTAAAAATGGACTCAAAATTTTTCTGTGATTTTTACTCTTTCCGCACATGCATAGTGTGTAATATCTAGCATTCCGGATCAAAAGATAACGCAAAAACGTCCCTGACAGGAGACTATGTACTGCTATGGGTTAAACATCAATGTTTATAAAGATATAAAGTAGAGTTGTGTTATGGTGAGAGAGATATGTATTATGTAGAATATCTGTGTTTTTTAGAATGGTGAGTTGTGTTTAATCAATATGTTTGGCTCTTTGCCTTGAAAGATACAAACTTATTAGAGTGAACTTTGGAGGAAATCCCAGAGTGTAGCTCACATGTATACCTATAATGTATCATATACACATATATTCTGTTTGTAAATTAGACCATTTATTTTTCATACCCAATATAATGAGGTTTGTACTTTGTAGCCAATCATGTCATTCTCTATAATGTCTGATATGACTATTTTATCATTTTATGCCAGTTTTCATTTTCATTTTCCATACTTTGGTGCTTAACACAAAGAGCTTCATTGTTAAAATTCAGTGAACTGTGAAGTCTGCGTGAATGCCTCCATTTAAGGGATCATAATGGTCTTGCTTGTTTGTGTTTGTCGTTCTTTTATTGACAGGGACGCTTTATTTTCCCAAGCCTTTCAGAGCTTTCTTGGAATTTCTGCATTAAGCGATCAAACAAAAATAATGCTCATTAGATGAACTCAAAGGTGATATAAAGTTATAAGCAGTAGAGAGTATAATGCTCAGATCTTTTCTGAGTATGATGGTAATATAAATGATGTAATTGTGCTCTGTAAATCATTAGGTAATTGCAATTTTGGGGTGAGTTTCTGTTTAGATGATGTCTATCTCATTACCATTATTGTTTGTCTGTTATTGTTCATCTATAAAGTATGTTGGCATTGTTAGTTCATATATTTTGTGTTGGATGGAATTCAACTAGTCTGTTCCAAACGCTATCAACCGTGATTATATTTCTTTGAAGTATGTTAACACTGCCAGATTTAGTAGAAAGTAGGAGCCACTGGCTTCAACCAGTGTCATATTATATACAGCTGTAAAGTAGCAATAGTCTTGTTTCTATTCTACAGCAAAATATGATAGACTATTACATTAGCCATAAAATAGCAACAATGGATATAAGCGGCATTTCATCTCATAAGCTAATCTCTCATTCATTCTTATTTTACTATGCCTCACTGTTTAACAAAAAAATAATGTGCTCGTGTTTCTATGACAAGTACTTCCAACGTTTATTTTAATAACACTGTGTGTGGAATATATAGAACATGGTTTTGGCTTTATAAACCAGTTAGCTCATATGCACAAAATAGAGAAATTCTCTTTCTGTGAATACACTGCATCGGTTATATGTAGATATATATATATATATATATATATATACACCATTCATTACTCTATCAATACCGTTCGTGTTCTGGAATTCAAGTACAATTCATTTTTTCTATCTTCTTTTCCTTTAATTGCTAGCTGTCTCCACTAACTTTGAACAAAATTATGTAAAACCATGAAAAGAAATATATTTTATGAATAATGTCAAAGGTATTTGCATTGAAGGCAAAATTGAAGTGTATAAAAAGATATCCTTTTATTTTGAAAAGGAATGTATGTGTGTGCCATGTAAATTTATACAGTAATTATGCATGATTTCATTAGTGATCTGTGTACAAAAAATAAAATATCACTCAATCAAGTTATGTGAAGTATTTATGTGGTTTTCTATTGTTTTTCTATTGTTTTTCTAGATACAGGTATGTGTGGAATGAATTGAGGCAAATAAATATTTGTGGGTTATGGTGTGATAATTGTAAATGGGTGGTCTCGCCCTCCCCCCCCCCCCCCCTTCTCTCTCTCCTCCCTCCCCCTGATAGGCTTTGTGTCGACTGAATTGAGGCCATGAAAAAGTTGATCATTGGGTGATAATTGGTGGCTTTTGTTGTATCTTTTTCTTTCTATCTCTCTCTCTCTCTCTCTCTCTCTCTCTCTTTCTCCCTCCCTTCCTCTTCCTTCGTTCTATCCGTATTTTGTAAGGGAGCTAGTGGTTTTAAAAGATATCAACGATACTTTAGGAATTAGTTTAAACACTTTACAAAACTTTAATTATTTTAAAAAGCTTCATTTAAACTCTTGACCCAAGAAAAAAAAAGCTGTGACATAATTATCTTATATCAGTGTTTCTAATTGGGTAACTAAGAAGAAATCAAATAATGTTTACACAAAACTTATGGAAGAGGGTGTTATTTATATATTTATTCATTTATTTATCTATATTTGTATTACTTAGTTATAGACGCTTTACCCTACCGAATAATGAAGATCTAAAGGTTTTTTTTTTGTAACTGAGCTTAATATAGAAATACATGTATAATCGTTTATTCTGAGAGGTGTTTTTAAAGTATTATCGGGTGATACGATTAAGACACACGAATAGACTCGAGTTACTGGACAAAACGCTTAAAATAACTCAAGGGTCGAGAACCGACTTCCTGAAATCCCGGTATCTCTAAACAATCGTTCAAAGTTCGTATCAATTATTTACATCTTGAAATGAAACGCAGGTAGGGGTCATTAGGGTAAATGTTCATTATCTCGATCTATTTTCCCAGAAATAAGCCTTATTCGACGAAGAAATCTACATGATAACCCTCCTTTTAATATGTGGAATTATCCAGAAAAAGCACAGCTACGATTTAAACTTGAAGGCTGCTGTTACGCTTTGTGTTTTTAAACAAACTTTGGGCAAATACACATTACCAAAATCTATATTTTTTCTTTCTTAAAAAGATCGTGTAAAGCAATCGGTGCTTTAAATTGAAATGAAGTGGATTGACACTTTGGCATAAATATTACACATTGTATATCAGTATTTCGTTTGCAACGACAAAACAGAACAAAATATATGATTTTTAAACAAGAAATTAGCTTACTACAAATACAATCGGTAAATCATAATTATACAAATACAATAGTAACGCATGCTGACTAATAAAGTAGACTTTTGTTTCGATCGTTTCTCTTTCTGCCATTTATTATTATTATTTATTATTTAGTTTGCTTTTCGCGCCATATTCCCCCAATTAAAAAGTATTTCTAATCGGTAATGCGTCGACTTTCTAAAAATAATCCCTATTTTAAAAGAGATTTAGCACCATTAATAATGAAATGATAGGCTATTAACTGAGTAATCCAAGGTTAGGAAGTGTCGAAATTCACTGTAAATGCCGTTGCACATTTATGAATAACAACCGAACTTTCATTTATTACCCGTTTCGTAACCATTTTCGACCTAGTCAATTCTATATACTACCTGTTATACTTTCAAGGGTGAAAAATGAATAAATTCATGAAAATAAATACATGTACACTTACAAAATGAGAGGAGATGGGGAGAGAGGGGAGAAAGACGCGCAGGGAGACAGACACTCAAAAAGATATTAAAACAGGCACGCGAAAAAAGAAAAGAGAGAGAGAGAGAGAGAAGGGGTGAGGGAGCGAGAAAGAAAGGGAAATATGCGTATTCGGGCGGGGTTGGGGTGGCAGATTGGGTAGTCCAGATTCTTGTCCGGTTTTGGGGGTTGTTTCGTGTGGTATTTTTTGTTTGTTTGTTTTTTAATTTTTGCTTTATTCACTCTCTCGACCCCCCAAATTCTTACCAGGGGAAAGGGGTGGAATCATTGTTTTAGCGTTGAGCGTGTATTGCTCAACGTACTCTCTTAAAAATAGAGTGATCACTGACGTGACTCCCCTGGCGAGTGAAAATGGACTGAAAATAGAGTGACAAGCACTCTTTTTCTTTTTAGAGAGCACTCGATACGGAAACAGTCCAGGCAGTGGATGATAGATGGGAAGGAAAATAATAGAGAGAGAGAGAGAGAGAGAGAGAGAGAGAGAGACAGACAGACAGACAGAGACAGAGTCAGAAATAGAGACAGAAATAAAGAAATTCGCATTGATCAGACAAAGTTTCAAAGTTGATTGATTTTCCACATAAATTATACATGTATATCTTTATATAACAGATCATAATTCAGAGGACTCGGTTATGATTTACACCGATGGAGAAATAATTGGTATCAGGGGCGGATCCAGGATTTAGTATAAGGGGGGGGGGGCACACAAATGCAGGTTTGTCAACTTTTGGAAAAGTACTAGGTAGACTCGTATTTTTTGGTCTGCCAGCTTCTCGAAAAGTCGCTCAGTGGGGGGGGGGGGGGGGTATGGGGATCCAGTTTCCCTCCATAATTCTCTGACAAGCAAAAAAAAAAGGGGGCACATCGAAAAAGGGCGGATCCTTTATGGTCAAAATACATACTTTTCTTCCAAAGGGGGGGGGGCACGGGCCGGAAGTGCCCCCTGGATCCGCCAATGATTGTTATAATGTAAACATTGTAATCGTAAAGGAAAACATAGGTGGAGTAGTTTATTAAGAAAAAGAAAGAGAGAGAGGTACAGACATAGAGAGAGAGAGAAGGAAAGATAGAAAGAAGACGATGCAATAAAAAAGAAGGGGAGAGAAATGTTTGGGGGGGGGGGTAGAGGAGATAGACACGTACGTAAGAGAAAGGGAACCATTAAAGGAAAGATTTGAAAATGTATATGTATTAAATTCATTTGCTTGTTTGCTTGTTTGTTTGTTTTGTTTGTTTTACCTCCTTTTGACATGTTTGATAGCGATGATCAGTGTAAGCAAACAATAGTCATATATAAATATTTGTTTTCTTTCATTTATTCAGACTTTCAATGTATAGTAATTATATAATGATGATAATAACAAAATGTAATAATAATAAGGCGCTGAAAGACAACATGTGGATAATAAGGGAACCTTGAAATACTAATAATGATGATATGATAATAATAATGATAAATTTAATCATCATCATCATCATCATCTTCGTCGTCATCATAATCATAATTATAATTATTATTTCCCTTGCAGTATTGCAATTAAGGCAATTTTTTGAGAGGAATCAATTAATATACTATCAATTTTCACATTTTAAAATAATATTTAAAATTGTGAAAATTGATTGTATTCTTTACGTAACACAGTGATATTGAGAAACGTATTAAAGTGAAAGTAGGACATTCGATTTTGTAATACAAAGTATTGAAAAAGTACTGCAAAAATCTATTTAAGTATTCATCATGCATTAAAGTATTTTTATTTAGTAGGCTGGATGTACGTGGATATTGTGCCAGAAATATTGGCCAATATTATTTTAGATGAAATGTGAAAAAAGGGGAACATTTTGTGACGCTTTTCCTTTACGTGTGTGAAATTTAACACGAAATAAAGTTTTGAAAGGTCTATTTTTGGACTCACGGCACAAATTTACGAATATTCAAACCACAAGCCCTCGTGATTTCTCACAAAAAAGGGGTAATAATAATCATTATAGGACATACAGAAAGAGAAAGAGTGATTCAATAGGGGAAGAAAGTCATCCATGCATTGACAATAAAAACAAACACAACTATAAATGCATTTTATACATAACCTCAGCATTTCACTTTTGAAAGTATTATTTTTAGACGTACTTTTGTAGCACTCAATAAATGCCTATATTGCACAAGTGGAAATTGCTCACACCACACAATACATGTAGAAGGGTATTCCCGTAAATGACACGATACCGCAGGCCGTTTTCAGAATAACCTTTTCTTTTATTTCCTTCTAACATTTTCTTTGTTCATGCTTTTCCTTTTCTAAATCGTTAACATTAATACTAAAATAGATCTATGTATTTTGCGGGGGTGTGTGTTTCTCTTTGTCTCTGTATTTGTTAACATTTATAGTTTGCCACGACTACCAAGTCCCATTATTGATTGTCAGGCTGTTGGTCTGACTGACTCTCTCTCTCTCTCCTCTTCCTCCCCCTTCTCTCTCTCTCTCTCTGCCTACTTATATCTACCTCTTCATCCGTCTTTCTTCCCTGTCGTTCCCTCTTCCTCTCCCTCTCTGTCGCTCTCAGTAATAAGTCATTTCCCCTCCCTCTCTCTATATGTAACCCTTTCTCTCTCTCTCTCCACCCCCCCCCCCTCTCTCTCTCTCTCTCCCTTCCCCTCCACTCTCTACCATTTGCTGCCAGTCGCTCTTCAGTGGCGGCACAAGGAGGGGGCATGGGGCCGTTGCCTCGTCAAAACCTTAACCCCCCCTCGTCCCCCGTCATCTCTCGTACAAAAATAGCAAGTTTTCTCCCCCCCCCCCCCCCCGGATCAGACACCTTCGTTGCTTCCAGCCAGTTTTCCTTTTTTTATAATGTAAAGATATAATAATAGCTTCAAATACGATGTTTTCAAAAGTGTTATTTTGCGCCCCCACCTGCGAAAAGACACCTCTTCACGGTGACCCCATTTTGGAATTATCAGTGAAATTCATACGCACTTCCGAATACTGCATTTGACATTCGCCCCCCCCCCCCCCCCTCCTTCATCACGAGGATAATCACCCCTATAGGTGCTTGTTGCCACTTTCTCTATCAAGTTTCAATTTTATTTTTAGTAAGCTGAGCTATAAAAAAGATTTTCTCTTGGTGGTACTATTTTCATTATCAAGATAGTGGGATAACAACGGGAAGTCGTTTTTGCAAATTTGTAGTTTTTTAATTACTTTGCCCCCCCCCCCCCCCAAAAAAAAAAATCTAACCTCACCATTCAAGTGCAAAGAAAATAAATATATATATCTTTGTTTGTTCGTTTGTTTCCTTGCTTGCAAAACGATGTTTTACTATTCACACATTGCATGATTATAGAGGCTTCGCTGGATCATTCGGGGGGGGGGGGGGGGGTCAAATTTGCATACACGTTTGCTGCATGAATTTAATATTCGAAATACTCGAAAGAAAACTTTCAATTTACCGACAAAAAGCCCACCAGTGTTCTTCATTTGCCGTTATGATTGGAAAAATAACTAGTTTGGCGACAAAAAACCCAAACATTCAATGGCGGTTTGACACCCCTATTTCCTCTCCACCTCTGGCAACGCCCTTGAATATATCAGTTTGATGTATCAAATTCCACAGAAACAGTCCCTATTTATCTATATGGTGTGGTAAATAGAACAGTCTAAAGGGGATATTTTCTTCTCTGTAAAAAGAGAAACTGATTACATACATGAATAAGCCAGAAGTTTAATCGGATGTGAATACAGTATGTTAATGATATAAGGAAACATTATGGCCTATTCCAGACAGGAAGACGCGTCTGTTGAGAGCCAGAAGGGCGTTAACTCTGTTAAAACATATGAGTTAACAACCTTCCGGCTCTAAACAGACAATATATAGTGCACTGATGAAAGAGAGTTGGGCTGATAATCCTGAAATAAGAAGATATGCATAATCTATGTATGCCTAGATAGTTTTACTGGATATACCGTCGTACGCCTACATAAGATCTAAAAATAGATTATAACGTTGATGTGTGCCGCGGAGAAGGTTTACGGTTCACCATGTGGTTAATCCTGAAAAGGGACTATTGAGTAAGAAGAAGAAAATTCTTCTCCTCTCAACTTTTCTCCACTTTCTTCTTATTCAATAGTCCTTTTCAGGACTAACCACATGGTGAACCGTAAACCACCTCCACGTTATCAGTACCACCATGCAAACCTCTACCTTCAAAGATCATCCGAACGTTGATGTGGTTCACGGTTCACTACGAATTGGTGTTGAGCCCGGCGCACACTGACTATACGATGCGATTTTGGGAAAAGTTGTTATAACATTTGATATGAACCTTCAAACATGTACAATCTTCGTGATCAAAGTTCCAAATAGTAGTATGAATACTAAAATCGAAATTCGGGCTACTGCGAGCCCCCGTGTAGGAATAAAAGCGAATTCAATTCCAAATCGTAATTACGTCATACCAATCTTGCGATCGACTAAGATTTGAAGCCGATTTGGCCTTTACTCTAACCAGAAGAACTGCAGTTAAGTAAAATTTCGATATTAGTATTCGTATCATTATTCAGAACTTCAAATGAGATAATTTCACTTTTTTTAACTTTCACATTTAATGCAAAATGCACTTTGTTCGAAAAAAAATCGTCCTAGAAAGTACTGTTGGGTTGGAGAATGATATTAGGGCAATGAGAGCAATGAGAGAAAAAGGAGATATCAAAAAGCAAGAGAGAGAATCTAGGAGTACAGAGATTCTTTCTTGACAAGGTGAAGTCCTGAAAAGGATTGATATAGAGCCAGTTGAAAAGGTGTTCGACGTTGACCACACCGTCTTCAGGAAAATATATATATACAGTCTATTACATCATTAGCCCAACTGCAAAATCCATGATTCCGTGCACCGTCTTTCCACTTTTTCGTGGAAAAATGTTAAAAACATATTGATTTTATTTTTCCATGCATCAAATACAAAATAACATATAATAATAAAACAGTCATAGCATGGGAGGGGTTAGTCATAAGCCTAAGGCTTGAAAGTAACGCCCCTCAAGAAATGAAAAAGCCCCCCCCCCCCAAAAAAAAAAAAAAAAAAAAAAAAAATAAATAATAAATAAATAAATAAATAAATAAATAAATAAATAAATAAATAAATAAATAAATAAATAAATAAATAAATAAATAAATAAATAAATAAATAAATAAATAAATAATAATAAATAATAATAATAATAATAATAATGCACAATAAAAAGCACACGGAATAAACATGATAAAGCCAATGTTGTTGTGGATTAGTTTTGACGGAGGTTGTCATTCAATTTTGACTATTTCTGGATATTCACCACTGACAACTCTCTTTCATCATTAAAACATACTAGACTTCAGCTATACGCTACTACTTTTCCACACTGCAGTTACACCAAGACAAATACAGAACAGCACACATTATAACATTATCAGCATTTGTACATTTTATTGGAAGTTTTTTTTTTAATAAATGTACATGCAGTATCAATATACATGTATTGTACATACTTACACTGTTTCGAACCGCATTTATTTAAATAATTAAAAATTATCCTACCAAGTACCCGGCGGTAAATCGCATCCAGAATTGAAACAAATTTTACTCTACATCACAGAGTATTGTAAAGATCACATTGAAAATGTTGTCCCACTGAAGACCACCGTTACTATATCCTCCTCCTCCTTCCTTTCTCTTTCTTTCTTTCTTTTTTCTTTTCTTGTCAGGGATTCTTTGACATTGTGTCCCACGCTCCAAGCAGAATCCTGGATCCACCTCTGACTCGGCAAATATCTCAGACATTAGACATAAAAAAAATTGAGGTATGAATCAAAAGTACGGCAACAGTAACGTACATGAATCACATTCTAGTAATTGACATGTTTATGACAAAGAGGGCGATATTACAAGATAATCCAGCCTCTGCTGGAAAATGGCCTGAACGAACTTTATGGTTAAAACATAGAAAGGCGTTTCCTAATTTAAAGCAAAGGGACCCGCACTGCAAAATTGATTTGCCAGAAATAATCTCAAGCAATTACACAACCTAAACACCACACACATGCACTACATTTCTTTTAAAAAATGGTAAAATCACTATCATATGAACATAAATAAATTGGCAACACAAAGAAATGGGTGTATGCATGGCAGGGTAATTTCTTCCCTAAAATCACATATTTCACATTAAAAAAAAATCCATAAGCACCTTGCATGATGAAAACAGAAAAAAGGTCAAAATATTTTCTGAATATCTCTTACAATATATGTAGAGGTATTGTGGTATAGTGGTTCATTCACTTGACTCTCAATCCAAGGGTTGAGGGTTCGAATCTCAGCCTGGCACTAGCGTCTTTGGTAGGATGTTAATCCACATTTGCCACTCTCCACCCAAGTGTTAAATGGGTAACTGGCAGGATTTATTCCTTGAAACGCAATGTGCAGTGATTACGGCTGCCGGAGCTAAAGCCAAGGTAATAATATCCAAAAACTTTGGAAGCGCATTCTATACAAGAATGGTTTATTATTATTATTATATATCATGAACATTTTGAAATAAAGCTATTTGTTATTTCTTCTTTTCAATTTACAATGAACTTTAAAATGCAGATAACTTCATGACATTTTGAATATTCATTAGCATTGACCAAATACGTGCATATTGCTTTCTATCAATCAAACGTGGGAAAAACCGGGGAAATATCACAGTCAAAGATGTCAACTAAAGATAATTAAATTCATTTGTCATATAATAAGTAGATTTCATGAAAGATCTGATAAAAAAAAGCCACCTGATACAATTAGTAACGTGTCATTTGACAGAGAAAAAAAAAATCTTCTCCATGAAATGGGGAACAGGACATGTCAAATGTAAGTTATTTGAAGAAGCAATCTATAAATAGACATACTTGCAATCATTGCGACTATTAGAGTTATTCTTGAGTTCTGTATAATGATACTGGCTATCAAGAGGTACTTTAGATATAATTATGATCTCAAGTATATATGATCTTTAATAATATCTGGACAATTAAAATGTAAACAAAATCATAAAACTTTGTTACAACCCAAATACAAGATCACTTTTGGGAACCAACACATACATGTACGTGTATATGTTTACATATTGGATACATATAATGTTGTTTGCCGATTCCATTATATAATATTGACTAGCCTTGAGGGGATACGACATATATTCCCTGAACTAGATTCAACACGGTGAGGGGAATACATTTTGTATCTCCTGAAAGTAGGAGCCAGTCAATATTGTTATGACTATCCACATCAGACATCTAGAGCAACAAGTCGTAACATTATCATAAAATGGATCCCCAAATCATCACCTAATCCTTTTTTTGGCAAGATTCGCAAGTCCGAATGGGCCACTGCACCGAGCCAGCAACTGTGCACAACAAATGCGCTTCAATTGTGCGCTGCACCCAACAGCGGGCAATACAAGCATATATTACTGCCCGGTTTTATAACACGTAAAGTACATAGGCTTTTGTGAAAGAGGTTGATATAAGAAATATCACCCTCGTTGCCCGATTTGCACCAAAGCCGAGGGGAATACAATTTTGTAAAACCACAGCTTAGATGTCTGATACGGATAATAAAAGAACAATATTCTTGACAAACCTAATTTTTTTTTGCTTGACACTTACGAATCTCAAATTTTCTTCTAAATGCCTTTGACAATTAACTATTTATACCTGTCAATATTCAATAATTCAGTACTTTCTTTTGAGATTTTTTTTCAACATCAGTACCAAAACCAATAATGATTTAAAGAGCCAATATTCCAATGTAGAGCCATTAAATAAGAATAAGATTTCAAGGGCATGACTATATTTCATGCATACCGGTATATTATAATATCACACAGTCAGCTTTCTAACGGTGCATCATGAGCATAGGATTTTAGTAACCATTCAAGGTCACCTTCATGCTTGGTGATGAAATTTTAAGAGAAGGGAAATCCATTTAGTGAGAAATAAATACCATTTAGAGAGACCTGGCTCTTTGCAAATCATAAAGATTAATTATGCAGTAGCTGAGCTGTTTACACCAGCTAAATATAATATAAGCACAACTCACAACAGACCTGTTTACTCATGTATTTCAATTTATGCATGTCTCTCTCCAGAATCCTTAGTTACGACCTATTTAGTGCACCCGCTATGCGTAATGGCATCTCTATGGATGGAATCCATTTCCCATACATTAGTTGTTGCTTTGTTGGGCAAGCCTCTGGCTAGCTCTTGAGTTGTCAAGAGAAACTTTTGCTTAAAGGGAAATTAACCTCAGCATATGAATTAGCTTATTTTGAATGGTGTAGTATATGCCTCTTATTTGATACATGCAATTTCATGTAAAAACACAGGATATAGATATAAATCACTATTTTCCAGCCAAGTTATCGTCTGCTAGCAATAATAAGGGGGCTGCCATTACTTTATGTGTACACGAACATATTTTTCATCCCAAGTAAAATTTCCTTCATCGTTAACTTGTAATTGATTTTTAGAGGACAAATATATATTAGATAAAGTCACATATTCTGAAATGTAAGTTTAGTTTTATATATTTTTTAAAAGGTCTTAATTTGTTCATAAAAAATATACTTCATAAAAAATATACGTCAAGGACGGAGAATTGACGTCAAGGACGGAGACAATCGTAACAATACCAAAACAAAGCGAGGAATCTGCTTTACAGGATGGCTATTAGAACTCATGGGTCGTCAATTATCTAGGCCCATGGCCAATAACAATCGTAATACAATCAGAACAAAGCGACGTATCTGTTGTAAAGGTAGGCTATTATCAATGCATATGGTACCTAATGATCCGTGTCATGCACAAAATGGCAGCCTCCATGGAAAGACGTAGCAGACAATAGGTGCATCTAGAATATCACGTGGGGTTAATTGTCCTTTAAGAAGTATGCATAAAATTAGTAAACAGGTCTATTGCACATGATATTACATGGTATACATACAGGTTTGGCAGATAACTTGATTGATTTTCTAGTCTTTCCTCCTCGCTACTCAGCAATGATAAATTTCTCTAAAAATCACTTGCCAGGTATTAATTAATTTTGGTTTTTAACATTATTATAGTTTAAATTTTGTTTGATTCTATGAATTTTTTTTCCTGATGTCACCATATTTTTAGATTACCTTTATCTACATCTGTGATGACTAATTTGTAAGAGATCATTTGTGCACTTGCATTATCAAGGATTAAAAATACGGTTCGTAATGAACTTTGAGAACTTTGAACACACGACATACAATAGACCTGTTTACTAATTTTATGCATACTTCTTGAACAAAAGTTTCTCTTGATGACTAAAAAGCTTGCGCGACATAGCAACATCTAATGTATGCAAAATGGATTCCATCCATAGAGATGCCATTATGCATATCAGGTGCACTAAATAGTTGGTAGCTAAGGATTCTGGAGAGAAACATGCATAAATTTAAATACACTTAGTAAACAGGCCTATTAAGCTCACATAATGCTCAAGTTATAACCATGCTGTGCTGTAATATAAAGCACATAACACATTAGTCAATGATGGACATGTAGCTATGCCGAAACTTTATCCCCTAAAGATACATATGTTGACACATACAGTACTAAAAAGTTCTTTCTTATCCTTATTCAAACAAGCTTCCAAACAAAGGAACTTGGGAACAAAAAAAAAGAGGCCAATCAAATACACTTGAAACTAAAGTGAATATATTTATAGATCAATTCCATAACTCAAGCAGAGTTCACCCATCATAACCTACAATAATGACTTCCTCATAGTTTTTCTTTCCAGTTTCTTTCCTGGTAACTTGAAGATTGTGTTATGAAAGACAAAGTCTCATATACCTGAAAATGATCATTAGGACCACACTTTTGATTAAAGATATTCATTATGATCTTTGGGCTATATAACAAAATAGCCAAAAATTTCAAGATAAGAAATAATAACAGGAACTATTACGTCACATCTTGTGACTTATTTCCTTCAAAATGACCTTTATGGATGGTTTGAGTTATTTCCTCCTATTGCCCTTTATGAAGCATGATTAAGAAAAAAAAAATTAAATAAGTAAATACAAGAGGGGCAATTACTTCTCATTAAATAGAGTGGGCGGTATTCTGAACTCTGGTCTAGTTAGTGTCCCTGTATTAAAGAGTTGCGACAACTGGGGATTTGAACGCCATTTTGTTTCCACTATTACGTAACATTTCTATTCAAATCCGATGAGCACCTGGGTGTTCTCAATAGAAAGAATTCGAACACCATTTTGTTTCCAGAAAAGTGGGACGTCCATGTCGCAACTCTTTAATACAGGGACACTACTCTGGTCATACCATTACTAATACCCTTTTCAAACCAAGCACTCACCCACTTAAGTGTAAAGCGCTTAGAAACATCACCGACGTATTAGGCGCTATATAAAAGCGGAATATATTATTATTAAGTCACCCGCATAAAGTTTAGATTTACGCGGGGAAAGTTATGGTTTGAAAGGGACAAGGGAAAAGTCACCCGCTTAACTTCACCACCTACCGAGGTGGAGAAGTTAAGCGGGTGAAGAGAGTTTAGGCGGGCGAGTGGTTGGTCTGAAAGGGAAGCGGACAACTTCACCGGTGAAAGACGTCAGAGGTCGATTATCACTTCCGCCCTGTCACCAAGATTACACGCGCTAAGGACAGCTCGCCCATCGCAGCAGCATAACATAAACTAATGGCCCTTCGTCTGTGTGTAACTGTTATTTGTAAGAATATTTATAATTCCTATCTCCTGAAACTGAACATTAACTGCACAAGAAATATGATGTTCATCAGGGGCGGATCCAGGATTTTGTAAAAGACGGGGCACAGAGCCGGAAAAGTACACAATTAAGGGGGTAATTTTTTTTTTATTGTGTACTTAAGGTATGCCACTTGGGTTTCAAAAGAGGGGGCACGGGCCGGTTTTATCCCTATGTAGATCTGCCACTGATGTTAATGCTTATCATACTTTAATGATTATGATGAGGATTTTTATTCTTTTTATTTTTAACTTTTACAATTGTTATAATACTCTTTACGAGTTAATGTTTACAGTGTTTGCAGCACACAACGTCGACGCCATCTTTTTCTACACTGACGGCGACTTTCATTTTAAAAACCCCATGCAAATTACACAAACACGCGCGCCCTGAATGACCTGACTTCCGGCCGAGCGAACGTGGAATTCGTAACCAATGGCAACTTCACAGGGTGAGGTCGGTCTGAATGGTGCTCCTGTACTTCCCCGCGTAACCTAAGGAATTCATGCTCGTAAAATTTGAAGGTTTTCACCGGTGAAGTTAAGCGGGTAAACTGGTTGAAAGGGGTAGAAGTCACGCGACCTTTTATGACCTCATGTCGCCCAAAACGGATGATTTCTGAGTTTTGAGTACAAAACGAATGGGAAACTACAATTCCTCATGTTCCACTTTAGCACCTATAATTTCTTCTTTAAGGTGCAATTATAATCTATTCTAACTGAATATTGGTTCACATAACACTCTGAAACAGCAGATTTAAAAAACAATAAAAAATTTAAAGTTGAAAAACAAAGAAATACATAAGAAATTCGTAAAACAATAGAATACGTACGAACTGAAATCACTATCTTAATTTTTTATATAATAATGTTTTTAAGGTTTAGGAAGAACTTCTTGCATTAAAATTTTACATCCAATGCCTTTTTTACTTGATTATCAATAGAAATGTATATTTACGCATGTAATGTGATTTGTACGAAATTTGTGAAATTTCACAACGATCGGTTATGTTGCAGCTGAGATTGGGGGGGGGGGAGTCAAAGAGGAGTTTGAAATAGCCCAGTACAGTAAGGTTTAAGTGTGGTTTAAACCCAGTATAAACCTGCCTTTTAACCCAGAGTTTTAGAAAATCACATTCTAAACTCTGATTTAACTTAACCCTACAAGGACGGGGGGGGGGGGGGGGCATGATGGCCCCCGTCATAGAAATTTTCGCCTCAAAATACAGGTGCATTTCACGCCACTTTTTTCTTCCAAGTTACGAAGATCAGTCATACCGTTACCAAGTCACGTGACCTTTTGTGACCTCCTGTCATATTGAATAAAAAGATAAAGATTTACATAAAAATATCAATGGATTTGTGTTCTTTACACGATTCTTGAGGTTCTGTGCAAAATTTAGCGGTGATCGGTCATGTCGAGGCCGAGATATCAAGGGGGGTCATCATGCCCCCCCCCCCCCCCCCCCGGTCCTCATACCTCCAAAATAGCCCAGTCTTTTCAGGGTTAAACTCCAGTCTAGTGTGGTTTAACTTTATACTTTATACTGGACTTGTGGTTTAAAGGGGTACTCCGGCCTGAAATTAATATGAATTGAATAAATAGAGTAAAATTAAACAAACAAATCACTGAAAATTTCATCAAAATCGGATGAAAAATAATGAAGTTATGGAATTTTTAAGGTTTGCATTATTTGGGTAAAACAGTTATATGCACGTCATCATGAATATGCAGTGAGTGAGCTGGTGATGTCATATCCCCACTTTTTCTTTTGTATTTTATTATATGAAATTGCAATTATTCAAATTTTCTGCTCCAAGCCTATAACTGACTCCTTATTTAATGTGTAAGTTCATCATTGCTGTAACTTATTTTGTTACAAGGGAGATATTTTTTATAGACATGTATGCAAAAATGAAATAATGAAGACTTCATATAATACAGTTAAAAAAGGAAAGTGGGGACGTGACATCATCAGCTCACTCATTACATATTCATGTTGACATGCATAGAACTGTTTCCCAAAATAATGCAAAACTTACAAATCCAATAACTTCGTTATTTTTTATCGGATTTCGATGAAATTTTCAGTGTTTTCCTTGTTTAATTTTACTCTATTCATGCAATTAATATTATTTTCAGGCCGGAGTACCCCTCCGGCCCCTCAGTTTGATTAAACTCTGGTTTAACATAGACTGGAGTTAACAGCGGAGTTCAGAATATGGGGCAGTAACAATGGTCCTCTATGCGGAATCTTTTCAAAAATTATCTTTTACAATACACTCCAGAAAGATTTACTCTGCACAAATGAAATGCATTCATTTTATTTCTGGAAAATATAGACATTTGGGGCTGCCTTTAATTTAAAGTATAGTTATACTGTTATAGTTTTCATTATTGGGTCTGAGACCAGGCCTTCAAATAAATTAAATTTAAATTATCAGGTGGCCAATTCAGACCCTCGGTGGACTATTATGCAAACTTGCAAAGCTTGTGTGATACACAGTGCAAATCCATTTGTTAATTGATTCCTATTACTGTGCCGATCAGCACGCACTCGTGGCAAATGAAAGGGTAAAGTTGAGTGGTATTAGCAAAGATCAGCACAACATCCTGGTTGATTGGCATACATTCAATAAATTGACCTACATGTGCTTACCTGGTGTTTGTACTTTGGTTCACATTAGGCTGGCTCAAAAATACCCCATAATACATAATCACTGGGCCCTCTTTCATAAAACCTGTTATCAATAGCAAGTCACGATAACTGTTATAAGCTACTGAAATAATTGCATCTGATTGGCTGTGAGCAAATTTGTCATAGATATGGGGCAGTTGTTATTGATAACAAGTTTTATGAAACAGGACCAAGATAATATTAACCCCTACCATGCCATGGGCGGCAAAACCCGCCAAAAATGTGAGTGTTGGAACATTTTGTTTAGGCTCTGAATGGCTTGAAAATTCTTCCTCATACAGAAACTTGTGCCTCCAATATAATGTTTATTCCTATGCAATAAATCTTTGCCCAGTTTGCTCAAGAAAAAAACTCATTGAACGTTAATATTCAACTCATGAATGTTTATTTTAACAATTGCTCAAAAATCTGGTGGCATGAAAGGGGTTAATGATGAATATATCAAAATTGACTTTCAGACAACCTCTCTTTGAGATATAGGCCGGAATTCACAAAGGTGGTTTCAATTCAGACCATGGTTTATGCAGATTTTGTGGTATAAATACGCTTGATTTAGCGCATACACTTTTAAGATCCAATAATGAACGCGTGCTGGTCGCGCGCGATTGGCAAAAGAGTTAAATTCACGTTAGTTGCCATGGTTCAGAAAATGGTTTATTTAAATAAACCATGGCCTGAATTGACATAAACCATGGTCTAAAGCATGGCAACTAGCGTGAATTTAGCGCTTTTGCCAAGAACGCGCGACCGGCGCGCGTTCATTATTGGATCTTTTGTAAGTGTATGCGCTAAATCAAGCGTATTTATACATACCACGAAATCTGCATAAACCATGGTCTGAATCGATACAGCCTTTGTGAATTCCGGCCTTAGTGTTCAACTAACAAAACTCAACATCACATGCTGTACATAAACATGACAAATAAACTATTGCTTTGGAGTTTGAACATTAAAACAAATACACTTTTCTTATCTCTCCTTTTCCATTTGAAATACATGTAGTCACTTATTTATTGCAGTATACACTCTCTATTCCTCAACAAATGTATTTATTTACACTTATCTATCTATCCCCAACCCAATATACACTCTAACTAGCTCTCTTCCCCCCTCCCCCCTCCCCCACCCCTTTCTTTCTTTCTCTCTTTCATTATTTCAAGTAATACCTTAGTTCATCAAAATGCTCAAGGTGTAAGCCCAACCAATGTGATATAAATAATTAGATACTTCCAACATTCCCCCCCCTCCCTCGATATATCCCCTTATTTCTCTCTCTCTCTCTTCTTCTTCTTCTTCCTCTCTAGCTTTTCCCTCTCTCCCTCTCTTTCACTCTCTCTACCGCTTCTTTCTCTCTAGCTTTTCCCTCTCTCCCTCTCTTTCACTCTCTCTACCGCTTCTTTCTCTCTAGCTTTTCCCTCTCCCTCTCTTTGTCACTTTCTCTCCCTTTCTCTCTCTAGCTTTCCCTCTCTCTCTCCCTCTCTCTCTCTCCCTCTCTCTCTCTCCCTTCTCCTCTTCTATTTCACAAGTCAAGACTTAAATCACTATATTACACTGTACAAACCACACTCTCTCTACTTCTATACATGAATATAATCCACATCTTGCAATGTCCATCTCCAGTAGATGCTACGACCCGTCCTTCTGTTCCTCGCGAGGTTGCTCAGCGTTGCTCTTGAGGCGGGGCGTCTTCCACTTGGCGGAGGGACTGCTGAACCCCAGCTTGCCCTTGTTGAAGGAGTTTGGGCCTGCAGAGGTGGGCGTTTCCCTGTCAAGGAAACAGAGCAATGGCAAAAATGGCATTCCTAAATATTGCTGAACATGTATTTGAAATTGACATACGTATATTCAAGATAAGTTTAGAGAACTCAAGGTAAATCTTCATTTCAAAGAAGGCAGCTCACAAATCATTATGAACAGCGATCACGAAGTAAATTATGATCAACCTTGTTTACTTCAGCAATTAATGAAGAAGCAAAAATATTATGCTGACAGCAATAAATATGTAGACTGCAGAAGAAAGAAAATGAAAGCTCACAGATGAAATTGCAAAAATGGGACCATTTTCCCCACTCCATGAAACCCTTGGTGCCGATACCAATGATGAGGAATTTCAGAACATAAAAACCATGTGCAGTTTCTCTTAACATGGGTACCGGGGGATGTATCCCCCTAGGGGTGTTCACTCAACATCAAAATAGTGCACTACATCAAAATGTGTACACACCACTGTTCTGATGTTTAGACCATCAGCGTTGATCTTGCAAATCCTTGTCTAGAATTAGGGTTACATTTGTGGCATGATACACCACGTCCAAAAATGATGCGTGCTTTGGGGAAGTAGATACCTGAGCGGGGCTCTTATGAGCCTCCTTCAGACACCAAAACACAGGATTGCTTGACCATGTGCCTACTTGATTAAAAAAAGAAGGTGTCCTGCAATTAACCATTCTACATTTTCCTTGTTTCAGTGTTAAATAGTGGGGGTGATGATTTGCATAAAAGTTTTGTCAGTTTCAGCAAACTAGGTGTTATTTGAAATCCTGCAAAACAATCAATTCTACATCTTTAAAGTGAAGGTTGAGTTCTGGGAAAGGTGAAATATAATTTGTGAGCTTTCTCATTCCTTTTACGTGAGTTTGGAAGATTATCATAGTAGAAATGTCTCTTGAATAGGATTGCTCTTCAAATGCCATCATATTCGAAATATGACAAGAAACAGCCGAAGTGTTTGGGCTGAACATTCGTGCCACATGTGCGTGCAGTCCCATATACCCATTTCTGTGTGCAGCGCACATGTTTTTCCATTAGATTGGATCAATTTCTTATCATTTTGATGATTCCAAAACCTCACAGTATACACCAATTCTTAAGTCAGACACGATCAACCTTTACAAATTGCTTCTAGACAGTTTATTTCACAATGTAACTGCATGAACAGAACTCAACTTTATCTTTAATACAGAATAAACACCTCACACCCCCGCCATCCAGCACAAAGCCGCCACACTATCCATTTTTTTTCCCATTCAACCATAACTGATCCTGGATGAACACTATTATTCACAATCTTTTTGTTCCTTTCATTCCCTATGTCTAGCTTCCCTTGAAGTCTACACCACATCCTTCATTTTGTCCTATTCATTTTAACCCAGAAGACAAAAGCTCTGGTACATACTGTAGATCTATTCAAAAGGGAACAAAAAAAACCCAATTTGCTCTGGAGTGGTATTCTGAAAACTATGTTATTTTTTATGTTAGTATATTAAAAAAGATGTTGTCACAACAAACCAAAATTAGGAGAAGTCATTGGTTAGTGTCTGCACAAAGAGACATCAGCTCATTTCTCGCAATAACAGTTTGTCATGACAATCAACATTATTTCCTTACCATAAAAATAAGGGAGTTTTCAAAATTATTCCACCTCTACGTTTGGGGTTCTATGGAGGCATACTATCAGCTTCAAATATTACTTCCAATTGACTTCTGTAAAGAGATATTTAATTTAAATAAATGTTATATTGACTTGTGAGCAGACTAGTCAACACACCCATACATCCCCACATGCTCGCAGCGCCAACTTCAAGTTTACTTCTGAGCGGGCATCTTTATTCTTTAAACATTTGAATGTCTACATAGTATTTCGGGTGATTTTACTTCTAACCAAATAAAATCATTGTTTTGGGCAATTGGTTCCCTTTTGATATTTCATTAAAAACAACAACAACATACATACCTGCCAATGTTTTTCATCCTCATCTTGGCCTCTGGAGGCATATCCTCCTCATCTTCCTAAAATAAAATGAAACCAACGAAGGAAAACCAGACAAATAATCAGTTCTTTAAAGGTTGATGCCTGCATGGTGGAATAGATAACGATGAGGTTTACATTTCAACATGTGTGTAAGTCCTGAAAATGACTGTTGGGTTACAGAAGGATAGTATCACAGGGAGAGAAGAGGAGATATAGGCCTACATTGTAAAAGAGCAAGAGTGAAAGAGAGAATAGGAATACAGGGTATCTATCCTGAAAAGGACTGTTAACCCGTTCAAGACAATTGACCACACTTTGGGGTTTGGCTCAATATCTTTTGATTTAGAGCTCTAAAAAATATACCAGATGCATGAGTAGAAAGAGCAAAACATTCTGCACACAATGTGTCCATTTTGGTTGCAGGACCATATTGCGTTTGATGCCAGGAATTTTAAAAATCCTTGAATTGGCAACACATCGAGAGGTTCAAAATAATTGTTTTTTGTCAAAATCAGCAATTTTTAAAAATTGTTGTCAAAGTTCCTAACCAGGTTTGTTGTTTTCAAAAACATTGCATTTCATTAGAACCATGTAGCATTAAAAGAAAATATTTTAGTTGCCAATTTGAAGAACAAAATGTGAGCAGTTTAGCCCTTGAATAATTCCTGTCATGAAAGGGTTGAACTAGATGAAAGGATGAGCAAGGAGGAGAAGCAAGAGAAGGTCCTCTTCTCTCCTTGCTCTACTATCCTTCGTTAAAGCAACTGTCCTTTTCAGGACTTACACAAATGGTGACGCGTAAACCTCATCAACCTGAGAGATAATATTTGAAACATTCATTCGATGAAGAATGGCCCATATTAATTCTTCTCGGAAAGGCTCTAGAATTTGAAATCTAAGAATTGTTGGGGTCTGCATGCAATATAGATCAGAACATATCTGAACAGATATGATTCAAAGTCGAGATTTATCATGCCTGAAATAAAATGAGACCTGTAAGTCTTGGTGTTTGTTAACATGTAAAGAGGGAGCACACGTTGTAGAGCACCAATTAACCTGTTAAAGTAGATATTCAAAGAAAATCACAAATATGGCAATTAATGTATCACTAGAAACTGGGAAGCTTACAGATGGCAATCGTATAAGTTTTATGTCAACTGCGTATCTGGTGATTATAAAAACAACACAAATAAAAGCTCTTCTCAGCATCTGGAATATCCGAGGATTCGCCAGAAATATAGCGATGTTTTGATGTCGTCACACTCGGGATCGATCCTGCTTAAGCAGACGACGTCCTATAATGAATGAACGTAATTGCAATGCAATTATTTATCAAATTATAAAGAGTTTGGTGTATTTAAACATGACCTTATTTCACACCATTATAAAGGGAAAGTGAAACTGATTCTGATAGCTAAAACCGTTTGATTGTAAATACATAGGAGAAGGGTCAATGATCAATGAAATAAACCCCACTTTCAAATTGAAAAGCCCTCCGAATAATAGCAGGATGGTATTCGTTCCCTCTTGAAACGCCGAACATGCCCCGGTGCAAGCACCTGAAAATACAATGGCGTCTTATTTTGTTTACAAGTGACTGATTCCTTTATTTTTTTAACGCTGCATTTTTCATCAAAATAATACCATACACGAAGTTAAGAGTGAGGCAACAGACTAACATTAATACTGACGCTAGTGAAGGAAGAGAAATAAGTGAAGAGGAGATGACAAAATAGGCTCTGAAAAATGTGTAAGATGTTATGGGACATCGTCTGCTTAGACAGGACTGGTCCAGGGTGTGTCGTCACATATCTCGGCAGCGTTCGAAGAGCTCTTCAGCTGCTATATCGGGGGCTGTATTTTACCGTTTTATAATTGATAATAATCATTACTTCAAATGTTTCCAAGCGTTGAATTTGGATAACCTTGTTTAATGTATGCCATCTATGCAATAATAAGTATTAAGCCAATATTTAAAATCATTAACGTTCTACTTTAACTACTGAATTCTCTCATTTCCATAAGCTTAATACAGGGACGACCAGGTTCCCGTTGGCCATGGGTTAATTAATATTGTACATTACAACAGGTCTACAATCTACTCACATCACTTTCATCTGCAAAAGCCTTGGCTGCAGTTCCACTTGGTTTCAAGATCTTTTTCTCTGGCTCCTTTGGTTTCTAGTTCCAGAAGAGAAAGTGAAAAGAGCAAGAGCAAGAGAGAGAGAGAAAAAGAGACAGAAAGATACAGAGAGAAACAGAGAGAGTGAGAAAGAGAGAGAGGGCGATATATCTAACATGTTAGATCCACACACAACTCAAAAAAAAATTACCACATAACATGCAAAATTAATGAGAATTTGTTGTTGTTGGTAAAAAGTACATTTGAACAAATGTTTCAGAAAATGCCTTTGAGACAAATAAATTGTGCAAATAACGAAATAAGGCACTACGTCCACAAAAATTTCTTCCTAATTTCATGCAATTTTTGTTTGCACACACTCCAGCAGATTTTTTACCCTTATATTATATTGTACCACCCCATACAAACAAAGATTTATATAGATGAAAAACAGGAAGTACCACAATACTTAATATGATTCTGTTGTTTGCTGCACTTGGCTAACTGGTAATATTACTGCTAATTGATTTGATTTTTGTCAGACTAGTTCCATATAGAATGGGTATCTTGGGGTAAAGTTTAAAGAACTCCAATTTTTTTTTTTTTTAAATTTCATTTTGTAGATCGCTGTATATTGATTTGTATTTATTACAACAATTTTGTATTTATAAGGCAGTGCATTTAAATGAATACTGTGGCCTACTATTAAACTGAATTTCTCACATATTATCAACATGGCTATTCTGCTTTTTAACCCTGAAAGTGACAGGATCTGTAGGCAGAAAATTAGAGAATAGAGAACTTACCGCTGCTCCAAGTTTCAGGGAAACAGGAGCTATTTTCATTTTGGGCTTGGAGGATAGCTTCATGGTGATGGGCTTGTTTTCCGTTGCAACCGCCGGAGACTTCTTGAGTCCTATGTTAAATGAGAGCTTGGACTTCTTTGTCCCGTCACCGCCTCCTTCATCGTCTGACGGCTTCCTCTTCAAAATGGCTTCCTTGTCACTCATGGTGCAAGCTAGAGTCGCTCTACAAATTCAACAAGTGGATATCAGCTGGGGTGACGTGCGGTGCACCTGGAGAAGTTTGTCAGCCTTCAAGCGATGCGAAGGGGGTAGAAGCAGCTACCGGGTGTGGCTCTGAGGGGTGAAGCAACTTGGTAGCCCAACCAGTTCCTAGAGATGGAAGAAGGACTGGAACTCGTGAATGACTTACGTTTTGATGGAAGTTAAAACGAAATCGTCTCTTGACTCACCAACAAATGCCCTGAGGCATGAATAGCTCGGTCGTTTCATGATCATGTCATCTCATCTCGTCTTTCTGTGGGAGCTTTTCTTTCTTCTTCTTCTTCTTGTCCACATTGCCGTGACAACCATTCGATGGTGATGATGCCATCACACTCACTAAAGATGGCCATGCTTATAGCTATGGATAATGGAAGGAAAAAAATGGATTAAGCAAAAGCGAACCTTAG
The DNA here is from genome assembly GCA_025617745.1 of Heliocidaris erythrogramma. Classification (NCBI taxonomy): domain Eukaryota; kingdom Metazoa; phylum Echinodermata; class Echinoidea; order Camarodonta; family Echinometridae; genus Heliocidaris; species Heliocidaris erythrogramma. Next base: position 27,379,699 of record CM046858.1, on the reverse strand, counting down.
AAACTGAAATCAAGAGACAGATAATTAATTCAAGCTCTGCATATAGATTCCGATGTGCTATAAGTAAGGTTTGTTTATAGTATGGGCATAGCTCTTGCTGCAGTGGGGATGATTTTTCCTGCCAAATGTACAGCCCTGGAAAAAATTATTAGACCAGCTGCATTTGGAGGCATACAGGTAGTTGAAGTCCAATGTCTATGGAACTATAAAAATGATTATTAACAACTAATTCATTATTAATGGCTACTACTCCCCATTACAATTACCTTTGTGACAATTACCCCAGGACAATTACTGCTAGGATGACTACGGCAAAGATAAAGCGCCCCGGACAAAAGTCCCCACAAATTACCCCCCCCCCCCCCATTTTCCTATGAGAAAGGGTTTTTGACCACATAATAGACAATAAATGTCTGAGAGGATGAATTTCAAGTGTTACTTGTCTTGGTTTGAGAACTATGGCCTGCTCCTGATTCTACTGAGAACATTTGAAGTGACATAAAAATTGAAGACAATAGAAAATTGATGTTATCAAAAAAGAAACGATTCTAGCTACCTGAATGAGCTGCTGTGAAGAGAAAAAAATGCAACCCCTTATGGACAGCATGCAACAAGGCATGGCTGCTATCATCAAATATACATGTAACAATTTTCCACGCAGAACTGAACAAACTGCCTCTAGAGAAGTGAACATGGCTTAACCAGACAATCAGGCATACCTCCTGGATGATTATCCAAGAGACATTAGAACATTTTTTTCAAAACCTTCCTACCCCTGGAGAATATCCCCAGGACAATTATCCTCTAGGATATTTCCATTCTGTCAGTTAATCTGAAGCATCCATCCATTTGGGCATGCATGCCTTTATATCTAATTGTCCATTGGGCATATTTGTCCGGGGGGGGGATAGTTACCCTGGGGGTAATTGTCCGAAGGGTTAGTTATTGTAGAGGGTAATTGTTTTAGGGAGTAGTCATCCAATCATTATGACTTAGCAAGTAGAAATCAATCTGAAAGTTCAATGACTGCTGAGCCAACATTTCCCACATACGCCTTTATTTTTTCCAGGGCTGTATATTTATTTTTGTGCATGATCAATAAATCAAAATTGAATTGAATTCATAAAATCAAACAAAAACTTCTGGAGTTTAAAATTCTTGTGTGACTAAACTGCGGACAGTGAATATCTCTAAAAAGAGAAACGTCAAATTTTTTGCACCACCAATCATGCAATCAGGAAGCTGGAATCGAGTAAGTGGCAACAATTTTTCCATACTTCTTCAATGAATCTTGAATTTGTTGCACCAAAAAAGCATTGGTCACAGCTGTCAACAGTCCATTTAAGTGATTAATCCTCAAAAAATTGTCCAAAATCTCTTAAATTTTGACAAGGAAAAAAAAAGGTCTCCTTTATAGGGGGAAATGCTCTGTTGAGTCCATACCTGGCACTCTCGAATTCCTCTCCTTGTAGAATGATAAAAAAACAAATCAAAATTTTCTGTCTAACATTTCTAACACAATCCAAGAAAATTGGCAATACCTTTTCAGACAAATGCATATTTTTCTCTTTTTTGCTTTTGTTGGAACACTTGAAGCTCACATACTGCTGAATTATGAATCTTTCAAGAGAGGTATTATCTTTCCAAGAACTCCAAGTCCAATGTAAAAATGTTGGTAAAGGCAGGATTAGCAAAATAGTGATGAACATGTCATAAGTCGGCTCAGCTAATGACCATGAAGAAAACCTGCAGACATCATAAGCTTTTAATATTACTACTCACACACGGAGGCTGCGTAATTAAGAATTGAACTATTCAGATTCTTATATGCAATTTTATACTTTTATTATCTTATCATTTGGATTTTTTTCAATATTTTTGATAATTAAAAAACTCTTGTCAATACATTCACTCTGTTTTTAGTGTCGGGTTATTTTGTTGCCAATTTAGATATTTATTGTGAAATAGGAAATCACTCAAACATAATTGATTTGGCTTTTACTATACTAAACAGTCGGGTCACAGTGCTGCATGGCGTGGCTCGCTGGGTAGAAATTTTCCAACACTTTTCAGTAATTTTATGTATGTTTTTTTTTTTTAGCTGCAAAAAAAGGACAAAAAAGGTGTATTAGTGCTATTCCTTTTTTTATCCTTCTATAATTTTTTCTTCCAGCTTTCCTTTCATTATGTTATTCTTTGATCCCTTTTATGATCTTGTCTTCTCTCTTTCCTAATGGTACTCCTTATATTTATTATAATTTTATGTATGTTTTTTTTTGAGCCGCAAAAAAAGGAGAAAAAAGGTGTAGTAGTGCTATTCTTTTTTTATCCCTCTATAATTTTTTTCTTCCTGCTTCCTTTCATTATGTTATTCTTGGATCCCTTTTATCATCTTGTCTTCTCTCTTTCCTAATGGTACTCCTTATATTTATTCTTTTCATCCTTTTTTTCTTTTTGTTTTTGCTTTCCACCTTTACTTTTATGTTATTCTTTGATCCCTTTCATCATCTTTTCTTCCCTCAATCCTTATGTTACTCTTTATATTCATTCTTTTTACCTATATATTTTTTTTGCTTTCCATCTTCACTTTCGTTCAGAGCACAAGGTACATGGTTCGAATCCCACCACGGCACTAACATCCTTTGGCAAGACACATTTGCCACTCTCCACCCAGGTGTAAATGGGTACCTGATATGCTTGAGCGCTAGGTACATGTACTTTGGCGGCTTGGCTATAACCGGGATATGAGCGCTACTGTAAATGCAGAAATATTAGCGGTACATTAATTTTCGCGGATTTCGCGCTATTTTCGGCGGGCGCGAATTCTAGAACACGCGAAAATATTAGCACGATTTCTTATGCTTATTTTCAATGGACGCTGCATTGCGTGCTTCATTTGATTAATACGTGTTTGCATCCAATTCATTTTAGAGTGCGAGTGAGTAATTGTGCAGCGCGAATTCAAGAACCCGCGAATATGTTTTTGGGTCGCTCAGCGCGAAAATTTAATCACACCAAAATAACAGCGTTTACAGTATATAAGTGGCCATTATTATTATTATCTTCTCTTCCACCTTTCCTCATGTTTAGATTTATCGTTTTATCATTTCTCTCTCTATCTCTCGTTTTGATATTCCTTGCTTTTATCCTATCAATTTTCTTTCCATCCTTCCTCTCGTTATGATATTCATTGTTTCCTTTTACCATTTTCTCCCCTACCTTCCTCAAGTTAATCTTTATCCTTCTATCATTTCTCTCTCTATCCTTCGTTATGTTATACCTTTTTTAATCCTATCATTTCTCTCTCTATCATATTATTTGTTTAAATCATTTTGTTTTCTGCTTTCCATCTTTACTTACTTTCTTAAGCCATTCTTTGTTTTTATCCAATCACTTTTCATCTTTTCATCTTTCCATCTTTCCTTTCATTGTTCTTTTATTCAAATTATCATCTTCTCTTCCATCTTTCTATATGTTAATATTAATATCTTTATCCTTCTATCATTTATGTCTCTATCTTTCTGTTATTTTTGTTTTTATCCACTCATTTATTCTCTCCAACTTTCCTTTTGTTGTATTCTTTGTTTCCTTTCATCATCTTCTCTTCCATCTTTCCTACCCTTCTATCCTCTCTCTATCGTTCATGTTTTTTCTTTGCATTATCCTTTTGTTTTCTTTCTTCCCTTATTTTTCGTTTTTTAGACTGAAAACAGGAAAATCATACATGTACTGAGATGGAAACTTTTTCAATTTGTCCTTAAAGACACCATAAAATTTAATGTTCGAAAATTTGTACCCAGCAAGCCGCGCCACGACCCGTTTAGTAAAAGCCATTCATTCTGCACACTCCGATCACACAGCTTTATTTCTTTTTCCACCTCCATAAGAGTTGCACACATGTTTGTGCATGCACACTGAATGACTCAAAACTCTTCAATTCAGTAACTTTCTCCCCAAAATTGAGCAAAGGCAAGATAACATCCTCAGGACCGAACTAAAGTAAAATTCATTCCTTTTTTTCTTCAATTTTTGATCTGTTGAAATTCACAGAACATATTACGCAGATCTAGTCCAAAGTCACATTTTGTACATTATCCGAAATTACACTTACTTAAGTAAGTTCAATTTAGCTTTTTTTTTTACCATTAATAATTTGGCGATCCTGGGTTTTAGCGGTCTAAACTTATTTTAGGTTGCTAACTTCAGCTCATCTATGCCCTAACCCTAACCCTAACCCTAACCCTAGTTAGCAACCTAAAATAATTTAGACCGCTAAAACCTAGGATTGCCAATAATTTAATCACAACATGGTCTAAATTAAAATTCCAATGGCAATTGACACATGATTGAATAGATCTCTTATGCCTGGGTGACTGACATGGAATTATACGAGTGGGACTGATCAGCCTTCACAGTTCGTTCAGGTTAACAAATTTCGAGTGCATAAAAAGCTGTTAGCATTAATCAAAAGCATGCAAACATTCTTTAACGCATGAAAAAGAAGAAAGGTTATTCTATCCTGCTCTTGACTTGATATGCAAAGCAGGCAGTGTCCAATTACCGTAGATTTACTCCAGTACCAGCTGCCTCGGTTCGTCAGCACAAGACATCCATAGGCCTACGGTAATTATCATTCGTAGTGTAATCGCACAAATTTATTATGACACTGGATTTTGTTATCACCTGAATTATTTGCGCATGATACTAGATCCCATCGATCAATCCGGGGGGGGGGGGGGGGGGTATACGGGGATGTGCCGCTGGGAAGGGTGACTTTTTGAAGAAAGATCTTTAGACATGGGTCCCCTTTTCATTAAAAAGATCCTTAGACATGGGTCCCATTTTCCCCAAAAAAATCCTTAGACATGGGTCCCATTTTCCCCAAAAAAATCCTTAGACATGGGTCTCTTATCATGGCTCTTATCATTTGTTTCATTCCTATCTTTTCTCCCTTAGATCCTTAGACATGGGTCCATTTTTCACAAAAAATCCTTCGACATGGGCGCCTATTTACAGCAAAAGGACCCTTAAATGTGGGTATGGGTCTGGAGTTCTCAGCCGCACACCCCCGTCCGATTATAATCTGAGTACCCCCCCCCCCCCCCCGGGCGATCAATTTGATGCCTGATCCTAAATTTTGACAATATTCATTCAAGTGAAATCCCGACCATATTCTAGATCTTTGCACCATCTGGCTATATTTTAATAGAAATAATATACCATTAGTTTTGAAACAAGAGCACTTTATACAGGTATTACACCAGGCAAGCAAACGGTTATCATTTTAAATACCCAAAACTGAGTCGAACGGCTTTTGCCAGTAAAACTACATGTATATTTTTCAATGGTCCTAAATATTGGAACTCATTAGAACATAATTTAAAACTTACCTTCAAATATCTTGAGAAGACACAGTGCCCCCCCCCCCCCCCACTTAATTTTTCAAGTACCCCAAAAGTGCCCCTTTTTATCTATAAAAAGTGTCCCTTTTCATGCTGAGCCCCCCCCCCCTTTCTTCGTATTTTTTTCTTTTTAATAAGTGCCCTTTTACCTTCTGATAAGTGCCCCCTTTAACCTCAGACATTACTGCCCTTTATGAAATATAATAATTGCCCTTTTTTGTCTAATTAGTGCCCATTTCCCGTTCTAATAGTGGTAATCTAATCTTGGTATTTTTATAACTGCTTCCATTCTTCTTTCTGATAAATGCACCCTTTAACTTCAGACATTATTGCCCCTTTTGAAATCTGTGCCTTTGTTTTTCGCCTGATTAGTGCTTTTCCTTTCTAATAGTACAATTTTCCTTTCTTATACGTACCCCTTTTCACCTCTGATAAGTGACCCTTTTTCTTCGGTATGACTGCCCTTTCTTCTTTCTAATAAGTGCCATTTCACCTTCTGATAAGTGCCCCTTTTAAGCTCAGATAAGTGTCCCCTTTGAAATCCGACAAGTGTCCCTGTTTTCGTCTGATTGGTACCCATTTTTCGTTCTAATAGTGCAATTTTTCCTTATGATAAGTTCCCTTTTCGCCTCTGATAAATGTCTCTTTTTAAGTGCCCCTTTTACTTCTGATCAGTGCCCCTTTTTTATTTCTAATAGTATTATTTTCCCTTTTGATAAGCGCACTTTTCACCTTCTGATAAGTGCCCCTTTTAAGCTTAGATAAGTGTCCCCTTTGAAATCTGAGTACTGCCCCTGTTTTCGTCTGATTAGTGCCCATTTTCCGTCCTAATAGTACAATTTTCCCTTCATATAAGTGCCCCTTTTCACCTCTGATAAGTGACCATTTTCTTCGGTATGACTGTCCCTTCTTCATTGTAATAAGTGCCCTTTCACCTTCTGATAAGTGCCCCTTTTAAGCTCAGATAAGAAATCCGACAAGTGTCCCTGTTTTCGTCTGATTGGTGCCCATGTTCTGTACTAATAGTGCAAAATTTCCTTATAATAAGTGCCCTTTTCACCTCTGATAAATGCCTCTTTTTCTTCGGTATGACTGCCTCTTCTTCTTTCTAATAAGTGCCCTTTTCACCTTCTGATAAGTGCCCCTTTTAAGCTCAGATAAGACTAGTGTCCCCTTTGAAATCTGTCCCTGTTTTCGTCTGATTAGTGCCCATTTTTCGTTCTAATAGTACAATTTTCCTTTCTTATAAGTGCCCCTTTTCAACTCTGATAAGTGACCCTTTTTCTCCGTATGACTGCCCTTTCTTCTTTCTAATAAGTGCCATTTCACCTTCTGATAAGTGCCCCTTTTAAGCTCAGATAAGTGTCCCCTTTGAAATCCGACAAGTGTCCCTGTTTTCGTCTGATTGGTACCCATTTTTCGTTCTAATAGTGCAATTTTTCCTTATGATAAGTTCCCTTTTCGCCTCTGATAAATGTCTCTTTTTAAGTGCCCCTTTTACTTCTGATCAGTGCCCCTTTTTTATTTCTAATAGTATTATTTTCCCTTTTGATAAGCGCCCCTTTTGTCTTCTGATAAGTGCCCTACCTATATACCTATATATATTTAATATGTTGTATCTATATACTCTGTTGTCGCTTACAAACTGTGCCCTAAAGTCCACAAAAGAGCCACATAGGCCTATCTAGCTCCAAATAATCAGAGAGGCTGCATAATAATAGATTCCCTACTGATATCAGCACAATGAGAGGCAGTGAAGCAGGGGGCAGGAGGGGCACAATTCTCTAAGTTATACAAGAATGAGCAGTGCCCCTAAATCATAACAGGAAGGAGGACAATTGTTTTAAAATTTTTCCAAAGCTCGCTCGCTACGCTCACTCGCATTTACCATTGTCTTCCTATCATATTAGAAGAATCGCTGCTATTCAAAATATCTTCAATATGTAATGTTAGCTCAACTGTATGTAATGTACATATGTTTTGTTTAGTAGTTTTCTCCCTCTCAAACAATTACTTTGATTAATTAAACGAAAATTTTTTTTTTAAACATATATTATTGCATCATTATTTGATTAGGGGGTCTACATCACACAAGCGAAGCTTTTTAGTAGATCCCTCCACATATCCTTTTGTCATCTTTCTGTCATATCCATGTATTCTCTGTTTTTGCAGTGTTTGTAATTTGTACATATTGTTGTAATTTCATTGTAAATGTGGAATCTGAATAAAATAAAATAAAATATTCCTCCTCCTCCCCCCCCCCATCTCCAACTGTTATCTCTCCACTTTCATTCTCTTTTAATATTCTACATATACATGTATTATTGCTTATCTCCTATCTCTCTCTCTCTCTCTTGATCTCATATACATGTACTTTAATATCTCTCCCCTCGCTCTCTTTCTTTTCCTTCATCTATTCATCTCTATCTCTCTCTGATCTCTCTCTCTCCCTCTCACTGTGCATCCTCTTTTACTCCCCCCCCCCCCCCCCCCCCCCCCCCCCCCCTCTATCTCAGCCATTCTTTGTATTTCGGTCACACACGTGACCATCGAATTCTGCCTCATTGCTGGAAAATCAGACTTCATTTTATTGATTTTTCTCTATTACCAGTTTCTTACAAGAAAAAGATTTCTTTTTCCTTGAAAGAAAAAGTAATTACCTAATCATAATGTTTTTACAGAGACATTTAAAAACGCCCTTTTTTTAGTGGTCACACACGTGACAGACCCAATTTTTCACCTCTTAAAGAAAAGAATGCTCACTAATTTATGGAAATTTGCTTTCAAACTGTTCAGAGCAATCCCACCATACAGTAATGAAAAGTGGAAACTTGCACTCCTAGGGAAATACGAGAAAAGCAGGTTTGAAAACCAACAAGTAAGACCCTTTTCGTACGAGGTCACACAGGTGACCGACCTAATGTTGACCTCTGAAAGAAAATGATGTACCCTCATTTAAAATAATTACCCTCCATCTGTTGGGGCTAGGATTGTTATTCAAATGTAAAAAAATAGAGACATCTACAAATACTGGAAAATTAGATTTAAATGAACTAAACACAACACAAAAAGTAAGTTCCCCCTAAATCAAAATGGCATAACTTTTTAACGAAAAGGTTTCGAACAAAATAACTTGGTCAGTGTTCCTACACTTATTGACTAAGTTCTGTGTGAAAATGAAATTGATCCGTCGAGTCATGCATGAGTGAGCACACATTCAAGGCAAAATTGTCACTTTTCAAAAGTCACAAGAGCCATTTTGGGGGGGTCATTTTGGCGAATTCTGTTTCTGGTTTTTGTTCAAGTGCTGTAGTTGTTTATCATCCATCGTTTGACCCCTTCGCACCTATCCTGACACTTTTCGTGTTTTTGCACGGTTTGGTGAGCACAATTTTAGTGGAAAGTAGCGATGTTCAACCCTCTTAACTTTGAAATGGCAAAATCCATTTGGATTATTGAAAAAATTAACATCAGATATTGCTACCAAAATGAGTTGTCAATTGTGTAAACACAAGAGGTAATTTTCTGGCTGGTTGAGTGAGCACACTTTAAAATTAAGCAAGAAATGCTAAAATTCACTGTTAATAATATGGCATAAAATATGACTCCTGTGACTTTTGAAAAGTGACAATTTTCCCTTTAATGTGTGCTCACTCATGCATGACTTGACAGATCAATCTCATTTTCACACAGAAGTTAGTCAATAAGTGTAGGAACACTCCTGCCAAGTTATTTTGCTTAAAACCTTTTCGTTAAAATGTTACGCCATTTTGCTTTAGGGGGAACTTACTTTTTGTGTTGTGTTTTTTTTTTTTCAGTCACACACGTGACTGAGAATGGCCCATCTGAAATAAGATATGAATTAACCTGTTGACTACTGAATTCTTCAACTCTCATAGGCTTAATACAGGAGCCACCTGGTTCCCGTGGTCTATGGGTTAAAGGGTACCAATCACCAACAAATATTTTGTCCTGTATTTTAGAGGTTCCATGTCGCTAAACTATATTAAAAATATGCGCAACAGGTATTAGTTCTACAAACAAAGACGTATTGCAATTTTAAATACCCTCTCGATAAGCGTAAGCGACTTATATGACAAGTCGATGCGCCCGTACGCACTTGCCCAGGAATAGGGCCCACGCGGAACCCATCTTGAAGTAGGGTTCCGTGTGCGCACTTTTATTTTATCCTGTGTTTTCTTAATACTCCTTAACAGTTAACTCATAGAATACTATGTAAAGTTTTTTAGGTTGATTTTATACGTTCTAGCCATACACAAATCATTTTTTTAGGTGATCGGTACACTTTAAGAAAGCCCAATTACGGGGAGTGTGTCAAGGGGGTTGTCTCATCTTCTTTCCATATTCCCTTCCCTCTGCGCCGCCCCCCCCCTTTTTTTTTTGCCATGTTCGAGGAAAAAGTAGTCAAAGAGAGCTCTGAAGAATCCTTGAGATACATAAAAATCTCACTTTTAAAATAAAAAATCCAAGAGTTTAGTGAATAATCAATGATTTACCCCAAAATAGAATTAATACCCTTCTGGTTTTCAGTAGATATACACCTATTTTTATATTTTGTCAATGAAAATTTGCATGTAAAATATTGTAAGTCAGAAAATGATACATTTATACATCAAATCAGAATATATCCTACTATTTATTGCATGAATTCACAAAATTCTGACAAGATTTGTAGATCTTTCAATATCCGGCTTTTTAGACAATGCGGTAATTCAGAAGGGAGATACGATACCCCTCCCTCCCCAGTGTAGCTTTCATCTGAATATTACTATGATGAAATTATACATAATTAACAAATTAGACTAGATACCGGTAGGCACTTTTATTGTTTGCACTGTTTTAAAGCACAAAAGTTACCTTTTCGAAAATGAGGATATTTTCCCTTCAGATATTTCATAAAGAACCAAAATACCAAAATCATGTTGCCTTTTAACCTATTGAAAACTAAGTCCGAAAAGTTTACAGCAGGAAATGCATGATAAAAAAGACGCCCACTTCAATGTGAAATGTTTAAACAGTGAAGATTACAGAGAGAAAACAGCTCTGAGTGGGTCTTCTGTTATGTTTCACAAGTCTTGCAACAAGTTTAAATATAATTGACTGCTCTTTGAAAACATCTTGATAAGATCTTCAGTTTCCAAGACTTCCAAGATTTCATTATCAAGCAATGCACTTTCTGACGTAAGAATATATTCATTCTCAAAATGAACTCATAAGTGGACAAAATTCATGTTGGCCAAACTGGAATACAAAGACATGTAGTGCCCCTGGAGAAAGTGTTTCTTTAAACTCTGACTGCTCTAAATGATCTCCACCTCAAGACTTCCAAGCAGCATAGATCAGCGGCAGATGGATCCTTGAAGCATAGATGTTGCCATGTCAAAACCGATTTGAATCCAAGGTATTTAGGAACCTCTACTGCTAGTTTCCAGGCAATTAGACTGTAAGTCTGCTTTTAAACAAAGTCTAAGCTGCAACGTGGGTCTTCCGTCATACTTTGATGTTAGCATCCTCTAGTTCTTGTAATACGTTGACCTTGAGTTTCTTGGGGTTCTTGACCACAGGGTTATACCTCTCATCGTGTGGTCCTTCGCAGACTGCGTCCTTTGCCCACTGTTCAGACATTCGATTCAGGATGCTTGGACGGATGATATCAATGTCACGACGGAAGTACTCCTGGAGAGGCTCTATGATGGTTGGAGGGCCATCAAAGTCAATTACAAAGTACCTGATGAAGAGGGGGGAAATGGAAAGATGAAGAAACAGATTACAACTTTGCCGATTTCAAATTTCTCATTACACAATTGATATAGAATACCAGGTATATGTTTTTCTTGAGATCATTTCCTACATACTAGCTGTACACAAATTATTTTAATACATGCAAGGTGATTGGTCCCTTATTAAGCCCTTCCATACAGTCTGCCGCAAGTCATGCCTAAGAAGTTGAGTGTTGAACAAAGTGTTTGGCCTAAGAGTGGCTACTCTCTTCTTCAAGAAACAGAAACATTCAATGTGATGTTTAGTCTCATGGAAAGTATCTTATGCCCAATCCAGCAATGATGGTCAACCTTTCGAAAGTTCATTTATAACAACTTTTCAAACACTCGGTGCCACAGAAAGGTTAATGTGGGATCTACTTTAGCACTTACTGCCCATGGCTGAAGTTCTGTCTGTGAGCTCTGATGCGGTAAGGCAACTGCTTTTCACCAAGGTTCTCTATCTTTCTGACAATGCCTCCATTTTCCATCACCTCAGTGAGCGACCTCTTCAATGCATCCACCACCTCGGGCTGGAATAAAAGGAGAAAGATCAGAGAATGCAGTTAATCCTTCCGGCAGTTCCGGGAGAGGAATTATTAAATTTTATATATATATGAACTTATCTGATCAGCTTTTTTTTTGTCATTTAAATTTAATTGTGCATGCCAAACTTACATTAGTATATTTTCTTTTAGTACCTATAACATACTACCAGCACCGTTAATATGACTGTGCTTGGCCTTTTTCTCTTGAAGAAATTAACATTTGAAATATGATCTTAAGCCCATATGTCAATTTTCTTTGATATTGATTCGTTTATGACCATTTTCGACAGTGTACATTTGCCATTGAACATTCCGGACGCAAAATTTCTTTGGTAACTCGTTAAAATATAGGTAAATGCCTATCCATACACAAGAATTGGTGGTGTTCCGAGATTGGACTAAGGGTGATCCATGACCTTGAACTTGGCTTATTTTGAAAATATCCCAAATTTGAGGGCGCTCTTTAGCAAAACCGCTTGGACAAACGTTCTGATTTTTTTTTAGGTTTGTTCAATTACTAAAAGTGTTCAAATATACAAAATATTAGGTCCTAAGCTTATTTGATTTTGAAATTGAACTAGCTATGAACCTCCAAACATACACTTGAAATCACAGATTTTACAGTTCACGCCATTTTCGGTGACCTTGTACGCGAAAACGGAGAATCGTATTTGTGCCATGATTTTTTTTTTTTGTAAAGGGCATAAAGTTCTCTCAATATCCAGACAATGAGCTCTCTGTGTGAAGAATTTTGGCTACAGTTGTCAATCAAAAATGCATAAATTTAATTAGCCCTATTGCCTATTGGTTTGTCCGTGCATTGGTTGCTAGGCGAGGCCATATCTGAGCAACCGTTTGACCTTGGGGCAAAATATTTTGGAGTGTTTCGTCAGACACTTGGGGGAACATTTGGTGCGAGTTTAAACTTAAAGAAAATCGAAGGGGGTCGGGTGACACCCATCCGTTGATTTCACATGGATTGACCCATATCCATATAACAATTTTTCCAACTACACATCCGTGTGCAGTCAGTTTGCACAGGAGATCGAATGGCACGCTTCTGTCTCAGTCTAACTCTAGTCTAAGTGAAGGCTAACGAACGAGAGACAGAATTTTCGGTCTAGACCAAACCACGATGAATCATGATGCGTGACATAGATCTTGCAACTGCGAACACTGGGCGTCGCTGCCCGGGTAGCCTCCCGCAGGAAAGAAGACCAACCATGCCCGCAGCATTCGATTCCGAAGCGAAGAAGGCACAGCTCCTCTGCGCTGCCACAGCTGCGCAAGAACATCAGTATCTAACCAAAATAATGTGACCTTATAACAAATTTATGCCACTTTATGGCATACTTACCCTTCTCATGACCCTCATTATCAAAGATGCCTCATATCCCGGCATTTTATTTGAAAACAGATACCTCCAACTCCAAGCTCCCACGCTCCTGAAACCAACCGCACAAATCTTGTTTTTACTAAGTCTAACTTAATCAGCTACTCTAGGCTAGGCTAGTTGATGAATATAGTCGACAGTCAAAATCCTTTTTTTTTTTTTTTTTTAAATGGTTAAAAATCTAGTTTCACATATGCATAAAGGTGGTTAAATCTAAAACAACATTACATTTTCTAAAAGACTAAAGTAGGATCTGAATGAATTTTTAAACATCCTCATATCTCATCTTGCTCGAGGGGCCGGGAATGAAGCACGGCGCGGCAGAAAATCACTTCTGTAATATCACTTCTATTTCGCACATGTGCATATTGCATTGATTGCATTTGTATACAAAAAGTTCAGACTCGACTGTGAAATGTGTATGTGTCACCGCCTCCAAGTTGGAGCGCTGCGCAGCCGTTCATTAGCCAAGACCGGCAAATAATACCAAAGCAGAGAAATGCAAAATACTTTGTTATCTACCACCACCAGCCAGTTATCAAGATTGTAAGTTTAGTTTTTGTTTGTGTGTTTGTGTTTACCGAATCGGTATTTACTAATTTAGCATGAATTGAATTATTAGATTAACATGATTAACTTAGAGTTAGACTTTTCAAGTTTTCTAAATTTCTTTCATTTTTACTTTAATTTAGTGTGTGTTTTTTCTTTCTTCTTAAGACTTAAGTTCTTTTAACAAAGTTAGTTTTACTTTTACTTTAGTGTCTTGGTCTTGGGCGGGGGTTCTGACTAATGACATGTCTAACTATGTTATATGAGTATTTAGTAAGAGTATTTAGGCCTATTTATCAGAATAAAAGAATACTTCAAACAAATGAATGGACATGTCATGCATGTTGGCTTTGATGCCAAGTTGATGGAGCTTGTGCTGAAATAGGGGTCATCCCTATAGCTAGAAGGTCCGATAGTTAGCGGGTCCGATAGACCGACACCCAACAGATAGAAGGTTCGATAGACCGAATGTACGAGAGGGTCCAGTAGACAGAAGGTTCTATAGACCGAATCGGCAGGAGGGTCCAATAGTCCGAAGGTTCTATAGATCGAATGACCAACGGGTCCGATAGTCAGAAGGTCCGATAGATAGAAGGTTCGATAGTCCGAAGGTTCAGTAGGTGTCCGATAGACCGACAATAAATACGTAAAAAGGGTAAAATATAGTGGATGAAATGATAAGTGGGTAAAAAATAAGTGGTTAAAATAAGTGGGGCCGTTCCAACCAAAGAAAAAGCAAAAAAGGAAGAGGTTGAAAAGGAAAGAAGAAAAGAAATGAAAGAAAAAGAAAAGAAATCAGAAAGGAAAGAGAAGAAAACAAAAATTCAAAAACTTCGCTCACTAGCATTAATTTACCAATGCCCATTATATTTTCAGTATTGATATTAGTTATTAATATAATCACCATATTTATGTATATAAACCAATGCCAATTATATTAATAAGTCATATTCTTATGGAAGTTATTTGGTTTGCATCTTGAATCTCTAGCTAATGTTATGCTATTTTCTGTTCAAAGAATGTTAGCAACATAACTGAAAAGAATCGAGCGGCATGCAAGTTGACCTAAAGGGGCTAAAGAGATGAATTTTCAGAAATAATGGCCTGTGACCAATAGTCTCTTCCCAATATGAGAACGGAAGATGCCGATAATATGTTACACAGATTATGAGAACGGAATAACAATACGCTATAGAACCTATTCTCAGGATACAAAATTCTTCTTTTTTCTCTCTCCCGTTCGTTCGCTTTGCTCGCTCATACAATCAAGAAACTAGGCCTAGATTGTTTCTTGCAGCAAGCACATCTTACGTCCGGCAGCAACAAGAAGTGAGGTATCCGAACTGATTCTCGAATCCCCCCCCCCCCCCCCCAAAAAAAAAAATGGTATAATTTACCAGACAGAGTCCACAGACTAAAATTTGACATAAGGTAGTAGTATGGGTGTAGCCGGTGAACACTCAAAAAAGTATAAAAGCTGACATCATAGCTGGTAGGAAAATATCACCTGACAACCCTCAAAAAAAAATGGAAACGCCCCCTCCCAAGAAGGTGGTAGGGCCTAATTGAAACAATTTCATTTTATCGGTCAGAATCTTTTGTTGTCAGAATCTTATCTTTTGTTACTTTTAATGAAAATTCAACTATAAAGTGTGCACCCCATAAGATTTCTTTGTTTAAAAAATAACACTTGTGTTAGAAGGGGACGCCCTTTCCTCAGCTTGCTCCACTAGAAAAAAGTGCTTCGGGCATGGTGGGCCTCGGGGCTTTAGTGTGCACCATTTAATTAGATTACCATGTATCAAAAAATGGTCAGCGTTCCCCATTGCCAATACAGCGGTGTAGTGGCAAAATTAACCGGGAGGGGGGCTGAGCTGCATGGGTGGACCACCCCCGCCCCACGGTGATGATGATGATGCTCTGATAAAAATACTTTTAACATGTTGAAAATGTATAAAACATACCTTTAAAATAAGTTCCCCATTGTTTTGTGTTTTTTTGGGGGGTGGGCCTACAGACCTAGTGCATCGGTTTATTACAATACACATATAAGAAGATAAGGCATTACCCTATTCCTTTTATGAGATAAAACTATTAGAAACTTATTGTATCCACATATTTTACCCTTTTTTACGTTATTGTCGGTCTATCGGACCTTCTAACTATCGGACCCCTACTGAACCTTCGGACTATCGGACCCTTTTGCCGATTCGGTCTATAGAACCTTCTGTCTATCGGACCTTCTGACTATCGGACCCCGTTGGACATTCGATCTATAGAACCTTCGGACTATCGGACCCTCCGCCGATTCGGTCTATAGAACCGTCTGTATATTGGACCCTCTCGTACATTCGGTCTATCGAACCTTCTATCTATTGGGCGTCGGTCTATCGGACCCGCTAACTATCGGACCTTCTAGCTATAGGGCTGTAACCGCTGAAATATGTTGAGTTTTGTGTCATGTGGGCTACAACGTATGCGGCATTCTCGTGAAATAAGCCACCCCGCATTCACTTTGTACATGCAGTTTATTGAGTGTAATTGCCTATGAGGGTTCACATCCTCCATTGACTTTACACGGCAGTGTGTGTGTACACACTCGATGACCGGTGGCTTATTTCACAAGAAGGCCACGTATGCTACGAGTCCGACATGGTAGATCTGTCTTTTAGATCTACATTTACTATATTAAATAGTATACTCCAGGGAGCTCTGCTGCCCCCTAGGGGGCAGAGCTCCCTGGAGTTGAATCTAGATCTACCATGTCGGGGGTCCTAAAGCTACGCACCATACAAATCACATACACGCGCAATGCAACGCATTCAAATCAGGCTAAAACACACACGCGATACACACAGTCAATTTGCATTCATTTATTGCATGTGCGTAGCTTTAGGACCCCTTCATTTTTAAGAACAAAATTTGACATCGGCATTGATATCGACCTGAAAACGTGCATTATTGACATTCACCCATCGTAATTTTCTCTACAAATCAACTTTAGAATATCCAGAATCAGGATATGGAATGAAATTGGTGACAAGCCAGTGATTTCTGTGACCTTTTAGCTGCTGAAAACAAAGTGCATAGCTTTAGGTCCCCCCATCATACTAGTAGATCTATAGTCTTAGGAGGCGTCAGACTCAAAGTTTGGCATTCTCATGAAATGTCCACCCCTTATACACTCACACACATGCGATTGTGACTGTGTATACAATAACCTCGCGCTCCGGACCTTCGTACCAGGAAGAATCGCCCCCATAGCAATTGTGTGATCTCTAGCACATATCGTTACGGCATTCTCATGAAATAAGTAACCCCGCATTCAATTTGTGCTGTATGCAGTTTATTGCGTGTAAATTCCTATGATGGTTCACATCCTCCCCCTTATAAAAAAAAAACCATGGTTCCCATGGTACGGTAAAACCATGGTTTTACAATAGGTCCATGGTACGTTTTACCATGGTAAATTGGAACGGACATACCATGGTTTTACCGTGGTCTTCCGTGGTTTAACCACGGTGAAACCATGGTTTTACAGGCAAAACCGCTGTATAACCATGGTTTTACAATCAAATCCATGGTAGAACCATGGCTTTTACAACCAAACCATGGTATCACCATGATTTTACAATCAAATCCACGGTAGAACCATGGATTTACAACCAAAACTACCGTATATCCATGCTTTTACAGCCAAAATCATGGTGAAACCATGGTTTTTTTAACCATGGTAAAACCGTGGATTAACCATGGTTCTATAACCATGGTTTTTTAACCATGGTAAGACCGTGGTTTAACCATGGTTCTATAACCATGGTTATTTAACCATGGTAAAACCATGGTTTATCCATGGATGGTTATTGTTCCATTGTAAAACCATGGTTTTCCATCGTTATGACGGTAAAACCATGGTTCTTTTTTACAAGGGGGCCATTGACTTTACACGGTAGTGTGTGTGTGTGTACACACTCGATGACTGGTGGCTTATTTCATGAGAAGGCCATCGGTGCTGGAAAGGAGCAAGAGCGCCGGCCAAAAACAGCCTGAAAATTTCACTTGATCAAGATAATAAAGATCCTGTGGAAGAATCTGGCATGAAATCAGATACTCTATCATCCTAAAGTAAAATGTAGAGGGAAGTATTTTCTCAAAATTATGTTGATTATATTGGTGTTTTTACCGCTTCAACTTAAAGGTCGTGACTGCCACTGAAATGGACACAGCCCCACATAAAAAAAACAGATCGATGAGAGTTTGAGCAAAATCCGATGAGGAAAAAAAAGTTTTGAATTTTTGTAATTGTGGAGTCCAATCAATCAGACACAAATTGGCAACTTGTGACATTATTTGCTTTAATGCCCTGTACTTAAATTTCCATTTTTTTTTCTAAAGAAAATTTTGAATCATACACATGTACATTCATCCTAGTTTAGATAAAACCATTGCACATAGGCATAGCAGAAAGAACTGTATGAAACGAATGTGGATGTATTCCTTCATCAACGTAACAACTAAGAAAATGCAAATTTTACCTACCTCGGGAAGATACTGAACACAAAGACTATGCCTCTGTTTTCGTTTCCAAATTTTTCTTCCTTTTCAAGAAATTTTTGTGTTATTTTCTGTAAAGTGCCAATCTAATTTTTCTGTTTTTATTAAAAGAGGTCTAAATTTAAAGTGTACGAATGACAAGACAATATTTGGTTCTGTATATTGGCGGTTCCATGGCACTGAACTATATTCGAAATATAAGCTTCAAATGTTGATTCTTTAAAGAGATATTGCAAGTTGAAATACACTCCCTAAAAACATAACAGTAACTTGTGAGGAGACTAGTTGATGCACCCATACGTGCTCACATAGAATGATGGCCCCGTGCAGAACCCAACTCCAAGATTGGTTCTGCGCGAGGGGATTTTATGTTTTCCTTCATTTTCTTCATACTCCTCAATTGCTAACCCATAGAAGGCCAGGTAAAGTGTTTTGAGGTTGATTGGTACAAGGGCAATCGAACCTTGGTAATAAGGTGATTTGTGTGAAAGCAGAAAAATAAGAAAAACAAGATGGTGACAGTTTGAAAGAAATCGCACAAGGACTAAGAAAGTTATGGATGTTTAAAAATGAGATCACTACATCTATGCAAATCTCAAATTGGCAATTTGGTGAGTTGATTGTGACATTTTTGTGGACAAGTACCCCGTTTGTCCTACACAAAAATTTGTGGTTTTCTTTGAGGCGCTTTTACCGTCAGGGCAGTACTCAAAATATATTGGAGATAGCATATTGTTATAGGTCCTCATGTAAGAAAAAGATCCTACTGAGTAATACATTTTGAAAAAAGTGACATTTTAGTCATTTTATGTGTTGGAGCGAATGGGGGAGTTGTCCACAGCTACATCACAGTGACATTACCTATTCGGCCAATTTGAAATTCCCATATGTATAGTGATTACAACTTTCAAAAAATCATAACTTTCTTATTGCTTGTCCGATTTCGTTCAAACTTTCCCCAATCTGCGTCTGATTTTTCCTCTTTCTTTCAAAGCAACTTGGATTTCCCTTTAATACTAGGGTGGACTTCCCCTTTAACTAAAGCCAGGGGCCAGACCTAGGTCTTCACATAGCCGCAGGTCTAATGCAGAAATGAATAAGAGTTTGGACTTGTATGGAGAATTCTGCAATTAAACTGACATTTGTCAACCTTCCCCATCTACAGACGATATATTTACTCCATGTTCGAACATACATGACAATAGGGTGTTTAAGATGGAGTCTGCACTCTGTCATAAAAAGGAATTCCTAGAAAGGCATAAGTGTGCCTTATGGCAGCAGGGGAAGAGTTCCTTTTGCGACAGCCACCCAAAATGAAAAAAAAATATATAAAGGTGCAAAATGTCTATAGATATAGGGTTAGGGTATATATATGTTTTGAACACCTTCGACGTCAACTCGTTCTCGCAGGTACATCGTTAAGTCAGAGGACTGGCAATATCGAGGACCCAGGTTCGATACCCAGCTTTGTCATTTGTCGTTTGTTTCATTTGTTACTAACCGATGTTTTCTCTCTACAGAATTACAGATATACTATGGAAAAGGCTGAGGAGACAGAGAAACAGAGACAGACAGATTTTTACTCAACCCCCATCAAAAATATCGCGCTCTTTTAGAATGTTCGCTATAGTTGGATTTGAGCAATTTTAGGTGGCTGTCGCAAAACGAACTCTTTCCGGCAGCAGGACCAAGGCTGGGCTGATCAGTCTATAACTTGTGAAAAGTTTCATATTAATGGTGCAGTAGATCTACAGGTGCATGATATTATTTCACTTTCAATTTCATTTATCCGCCCACTAGCTGCCTGACGCTCAAGCAGGCCAGATGTGCTCGATGCATCCACACAGCTACCAGGAGATGGGCAGATGATGATGGTGGTAATGATGATGACCTGGGGTCTAAGTCGGACAGTAGGGGGAAGAAGAGATCTGCCGTGGCAGCTAGTGACCTGCTTAATGTGCTTTCAGATCTCAGGGTGAGTGAGCAATAGTGTAGCATTGGTCCAGCCATTGAGGGGGCATGACCTTCGGGGGGGGGGGGGGGGGTCTTAAGTGTAATATTGATGAAATTTGAATTTAACAAGGCCACTCGTTCTTAGGGGGAGGGTGTAGGAGTGGCCTATCATCTCTGTTTCACAATCCCTTCCCCTCCCTATCATTTTCTCTCTTTTCCTTTTCTTTCTTTTCCTTTTCTTTCTCTTTTTTCTTCATTTTTTCACCATTCAATGAGGGAGGGGGACATGCTCCCTGTAGCTATGATACTGTGATTGAGAATGCTATGACAAAGTTCAAAGTTCTTTTTTTTCCAGAGATGATATCAATTTCATTTAAAGGGGACCAATCACCTCAGAAATAATTTGTGTACCTGGAATGAAAATTTCCAAAGTAATGTAAAGAGACACTTTTCTATATGACATGCACAAGAGTGGAATATTATTGTAACTGTATTGTAATTTTATTATTTCCAATTCTAATTTGATCTGCGCAGGTCCAGAAGACATGGGAGAAAGATTCGCCCCTGAACAGACTGAAGAGAGTCTCAGCCGCGGCCAATTTCCAGAGAATCGTAGCTAGGGCTGAGAAGAGGAAAGCTGAGGGAGAAGGAGGAGAAGAACTGGCCAAAGAAAGTAGAACAGAGGAAGAGAAGTTACCAGGGTGAGTGATCCATTGATGCAGTTACAATGGCGGGAAGTTGATTCCTGCAGTGACAATACCATATCGCCAACTTGGAATTCCAGTACCGTAATGTCACCAGTTGTGGAGGAGTTTGACAGTTTCGGATTAATAATTTTCAGAAAATACCATATTGCAAGGGTACACCACGACTGGTGACATTACGGTATGTGTAGTGATTTCGACTTTAAAAAATTCATGACTTTTTGTTGTTTAATACAGATTTCGTTCAGTCTTGTTTTCCTTCAAAATAACTAGCTGTGAAGGTTGGTTGCCCTTTACCTACTACCCCATAAAGATTTTTTTTTGCATGACAGGGTGATCTTCAGTATTGGGATCTAAATGGGATCTGTGATGCAGATGTTTTTTTACACAAATCTTGTATTTTCTTTTTTTATGCATAACATCACAGTCTTGAAGAAATCCAAGAGATGACGATAGAGGCGGCCAAGAAGGTGGCTGAGGTCTACCCAGAGAGGGAGCTTGTCGAATCAGACCTGCTGAAGGAGCTTCGAAGACACGACGAGGCGACGGCAGCAGGAGAAAGGGGCGACCCAGGAGGAATCGAGTAAGATGGATAGGGTGGCTTGTTGTCTTTAGGGGTTCTGCAGAGATACCATGTGAAACATAGAGAAGATAATAGAATGAAGTGAAATAGGGTCGAGAGAATGATACGTGTTGGTTCTCATTCGGTGATAGCAAACAAGAAACGGTATACATTATTAAAAACAAAAAAACCCACCTCGGGAAAATGAAAACATCCTTTTTTGTGTAAATGAGCGGTAAGTGGGGATAAGAAAATGAAGCTGGGCATACTCACTTATCTGCCATTCACTATATTTCGTGTATAAAGTTCTGCGTCGGTGTGTAAACAATAGATATCGAAGAAAGAGTAAATACTCAGGAGTCAAATAAAAACACTGTAGGAGCCAAAAATTTGGACTGACGTTTCGGTCAAAGACCTTTATCAAAGTAAGACTGAAAATAAACAATCTGATGCAAAAAATTAAGAAGACGCATAAGTTGCCAAGATACAAATAATAAAAATAATATAAGTAAGCTCAACGCATGATGTAAGCGCTAGGTAGTGACGCCACAAAGGAAGGAAAAGTTGGTGCGTAATTTCAAACAGTAAAATGCAAAAATTTTAAAAGACGCATGAGTAGCCATGATACAAAGTCAAAAAAGAAAAGAAGCTGGACGCGTAAAGTGAGCGCTAATAAATGACGCATATATGGCTGTATATATGTATACATATACAGTGCATATCAAAAAAAGTATACCCAACTTTGGTAGCTTCTAATTAAAATGTTATAACTTCTATGAGCTTGAAAGTTATTTCATAATAAGGAGCAACTTATATTCTGTGCAGTGATACCTTATTCATAAATTTGCTGCCACGGATGACTGAGCAGCAGGCTTTCAAAACATATTGTCAAAATCCTCTTGTACCAAGTTGGGGCTGAAGCAGCGAATGTGGGTCAAACCAATTATGAATATTACATCAGTTTGAAAACAATTGCTGAGTTAATTTCAATTGATTATGTGCATTTTAATAGAAAAGGTGATAAAGTCAACTCAAAATCAAGAAAGGGCTTATTACAAACTAAATTTACGATATTTTCTTTGTCATGATAATCCAATTTTGGCTTCATCCACATCCCTTGTTTAGGGTAAGCCTTTTTACTGATTCATTCAAAGGGATAACATTTATTTGTCTTTTTTCTTGAAAGTCTACTATCAATTACAATGGTAATTCTCAACACATGTATCTTTCCTTGCATTCTTTTCAGTCTTTAAGGTCAGTATACCTTTGAGTTTCATGTGCTATTCGAGAAAAACAACAGCTGCACCTTATGCAGGTGAAATGGTGCAATGGACAAATGAGTAGAGAGTTTTTAGTTATCACGAAACAAGAAGTTAGAAGGCTGTTAAAATAAATCAAGATTATCATATGAATTGAAACAAGGTAATTTGAAAGCTTAGATACACTGGATCACTTTAAACAACGAAGTATTGAAGCACAAAGGACAATTGAACATTTAAAATGATTTTAGATTAAAGTAACACATTTATATGGCTTGACCTACATTTGTTGCATCACGCCAAACTCGGGACAACAAGATTTTGAGGACACTTTTTAAAAACCCTGGTGCTCAGTCATCCATGGCAGAAATGTTACGGATGATGTACCCATGGATAGAAAACAAGTTACTTTTCACCATGAAATAAATTTTAAAGTCGCATGGATTATAACTTTTTAATTAGAAGCTATCAAAGTTGGGTATACTTTTTATTGATACACACTATATATATATCTTGTGTGGGTTTTGTCTTCGCAAATTTCGCGAATCGTGAGGGGGTCACAAATTTAACAACACATCAAAATTTTGCCATCATAATTAGCCAGTTTAATTTGTTGTCTCCTTGTCAGAAATTCACCACTTAGAGTCATCATTGCTGCTTGTAGAACTGAGAATTTCCAGTTTGGGAATGCAACCACTCGCAAAATTTATGGTGTGTACAGTATGAAAAGATACAGAATTGTGGAGCGTACAGTTTTCCATGTCATACGAATAAGGCGTACTTCTGTCTGGGCTGGGGAGTTCTCACCCAGTGGGAGATGGTCCAGGGGATAGGCCTACGAGTCCAGATACGAAGAGACATACTGTGGTCCAGAGACACACAAGTTTCATGGCACAAAATGATAGAATTTCAGTGAAACCTGCTTTAGCGACCACCTGTATAGAAAGACCACCTGTCTGTAAAGACCATAATTTTAGTTTCCCTTGAAAAGTGTTTCTCTTTGAAACATGTATTAAAGGAACCTGTACATAAAGACCACCTGCTCATAAAGACCACTTTTCTTGTCTCCCTTGAGTGGTCTTTATAGACAGGTTTCACTGTGTAACATATTTTTTGCAATACTTGACCATCTGTCTATAAAGACAGCTTGGACATTGTTTAAACCTGTACAGAAAGAACACCTCATTAAATCTTCATACTTTATATCCCTTGAATTAATCTTTGTATACAGGTTTCACTTATATTTTATATAATAGTAACAAACTGACATAAAGAAACGACAAGAGGGGACGGATATATTTGCATCTGAAGTCGTCTTTATATACAGGTTTTCACTGACTTTGACCATCTCAAATTGTTCCCCTTTCCAGTTCTGTCCTGTCAGGAATCCGCGTTCAACGACAAACGAACATGGAGAAGCGGCAGGAGGCACGGGATGTGATATCATCGAGGAGTCATCAGGGCATGACTGACCAATACGACATGTCCGACCCTTCAGATGGATCGATGAGGCAGGAGTTTGAGGAAGGCCAGGACAGGAGGAGAACGGCCCGGAGTGAACCCTACAAGAGGCAACGCAAGTATGTCACCTTCCTGCTCCAGAGGACTATAAAAGTTGACTAAGTTCAACCTGGATTTTAATCTCTTATTTGCCACCAGTGGTGATTGGCACGGTTGGGGTTCCCCAGCTATCCTGGATATTAAGAAAAACTTGTAATATGAGTTCCCTTTTTTCAGTCAGGTAAAATGTCATTAGCTAAAATGAAAGTAGTCAGTCTGTTATATTTTATCTTGTTCCAAAAAGCCTATCCACTGGATGATTGGTTATGGTGGAATTTTAATGTGTTAAACTCCATTAGGGAAAATCAGGGAATTTGTTTTCATAAAATGCTAGGTACCCTGACAGTTTGCCTTGAGTGTCGATCAGCAGAAAACAATTAGCACCAATTAATGGAAGGAGTGCTTGATGCAACACAAAAGCTTTGCGAAGTAAGATATTTCTGGTCCCAAGTAGTTTCATGACAACCCTTTTAACACCAGTATACATCAGTTTTGTACTGGAAACTTTTGAAATAATTTCCAAACCTTTTAGATCCTGTGAGAAAATTTAGTGTGGCACTTAAAGAGTTAACTCAGTCTGTGACAAAATGAATAAACAAAATGAAGTAAGTCATAAAATGAAATGATAATAATAATTATGATTATGATAACAGATGCATTTACGTACCACAAACACTGTACAGATATGCTCCACTTTACCTAATATAAATCCAGATGTTACTTTGTATATATTTTATGTGTCTTTTCAAGGTGGCAATTTTCAAGCTTTCTTTGAATTCCTTTCTTTCCAGGAGGACATTATTTGACCGACAACGTCTAAATATCTTCACTCCCGCTACTGAGTCAGATGGTAAGTTCAACATTAATTATCACGCACAGAACCAGGGCAGCTAAGCTGTTTCAAGAGGGATATGTTGGAAAAAAGTTTATGTGAAACTTCACAGAAGTATACTCAAATTTTGCTGTGGTATTTGCTTTTTGTGTTATTCATACATTCTGAATCAACCCATTCAGGAAAATCAGCCCATTTTGTGTTATCCATAGCATTCTGTATCAACCCATTCAGGAAAATCAGCCCATTTTGTTGTTTCTCAGTAATATGATACTGGGTATCGTTTCATCAAACCGTCTTAACTGCAAGTTCGCCGACATCCCATTGAAACATGTGTATTAAAATTAACACGCGTTTCAGTGGGATGACTGCGACCCTGGGCATCGTTTCATCAAACCGTCATAAGTACGAACTTATGACGGTTTGATGAAACGATGCCCAGGGTCCTAAAAATTTGTCAGATGCATAAGCAGAAAGAGCAAAGATTTATTTACGCATTGCATCCATTTTTGTAGTGTTGTCATGTAAAATATTTGATGGCAAGAATTTTTTAAAGGAAAATAAATCAGTGAAATCCTAAAATTGGCAACACCTACATTTGATTTCTCAGTGACCGAGGTGCAAGCGGAGGGGAAAACAATCTGGGAGCAAGAACTAGAGAAGCAGTTGAGGGCGCTCTCTTACTCAACGATGCGCAACGGTTTTGAGGAAGCCATGAAACTGACAGAAGAAGGCAAGCTCTGGAAGTATCCCATTGATAATGAGCAGGGTCAGTAATGTTTTGACACTTTGATAAGATAAGATTTCATGTATATGTATATGTGAAACCACCTTATTAGAAATTCCTATCTTTGTAGGATCATTGCACAAAATTTTTCCACTTTCTTTGTTCACTTATAAATAAAGATGTATTTATAATTTGCATAATTTGTAATAATTGATGAAATTGGTGAAAAAAAAAAAAGGTATGATCTTGTCCCTTACATAACTTTTGAGCTCTGTGAAAAATTTCAAACCAATAGGTCACAAAACAGCCAAGATCTTGAGGGGGAGCCATCCCTCTCTCCCCTGTCCCCAGACTTTGAAACCTCTGATATCTAAACAAGCCTAGTATTTTCAGGGTTAAAGTAAACCGTGTTTACTTTGTTTCATCTTCCAGGATTGGAGGAGGAGAAGAAGGTAGCCTTCCACGAGCACATCTTCCTAGACCATCTCCTGGAGGACTTCCCTCAGCGGGTCCAGGTCCTGGACTTCATGGAACTGGTCCTGATCGGGCTCTCCAAGAACCCCTTCCTGACCGTG
Organism: Heliocidaris erythrogramma; assembly: GCA_025617745.1. Taxonomy (NCBI): domain Eukaryota; kingdom Metazoa; phylum Echinodermata; class Echinoidea; order Camarodonta; family Echinometridae; genus Heliocidaris; species Heliocidaris erythrogramma. Next base: position 27,353,301 of record CM046858.1, on the reverse strand, counting down.
GCCCAGAAGCACGACCACATCGCCTGGTTCCGGGACTACTTCTGGCAGAAGGAGGAACTCTTCATGAAGTTAGAAAAAGAGGAGAAAGCCAGTGCCAGCTAGGTCCCAACTCCCTACGCCCTTCCCCCCCCCCCCCCCCCCCCCCAAATACCCAACTGACCAGTTCACAAATGTGTTCATATTTCAAATTTATGAAAGCTTCCACCCAGGACCCTAGTGACAAGCTGTTGCATTCACCTCTTAGGAGATATTATAGTTCAGTGGTCAGAATGCAGATTGCGTACTCTATTGAGACATAATGTTGTGATGTGGCATACCTGTAGGCGCGCACAAGTTTGCAGGTCAATGCATGGAGCCGTGAATACATCCTTCCTCATAGAGATACAGCGTAGGTTATCAAAAATTATCATTTTTACACTGGAATAAACATTATATATGTCTGAAAAATGATGGATAGGAAGTGATGTAAGGCCAGGTATCTTTTATTCCAAGGAGCTATTCATGAAAAGGACCGAGTTATAAGCCAGGTATACAGTTAGCGTGATACCTTATGAAGAAAATATAGGGCTTGTTCACTTACTATTCAGTTGAAGTTTGAGCCAAGTATTTTAACTAGACGAAATCCCCCTAATTAATGAAAAGATGTAGGTGGTGGCTTAATGACAAAGAAGCCAGATAGATTTGATTCTATCAATATTTCTATCAAGCGCATTTACGCTTTCTGGAAGCCGCCTACATTCAATCGCATGAACCCCTTCTGTGCAGACATAAGGAGTTCGTCCAAGCTTTGTGATTGTTCTGAAATTACGGCGTCTGGGTTGCGTCCGGGATCATCGAGTGTAATATAGTTGATTTCAAGTAATTTGTTATATACCTGCGTGATAACCTGATGAGTGCAGGTCGAAAAGCTTCGTTATCATATCTCTTTTTCGTGCCATATTGAAATAAATTTGGTCTGTGTAGAAATTGTGTGGTGCTCTCTGATTTATGTTAATGACCCTCCAGCACCAATTTCTCAGATCCATTACATTTTCTACACAGACTGATTTCATCGTCATTGATATCTTTATCAAATGCCTCTATCAAATGTACATTAACCAGCCCTTCACCTTCTCCTTGGAACCATACCAACAATGACTTCGTGCTACAAATGTTTGAATCTTCATGGAAGTTTGTGTCTTATTGTTTTGTTTTTTCCCCCTCCATTTTTTTTCATTCATATACAGATCATGGAGCTGATTTCTATTTGGAAAGTGCAAACACAGTTCTTTAATAAATGACCTGTAGAATGTAGACAAAATTTCTTTTCAAATTTACTGGAAATGGTACACAGAGCAAGTCACCTATTTCAGATAATATGCACATGTAAAATTAAGTATTTTGTACTCTAAAATTAGAAACGTGGCACAACTCGATTTCAGCTTACTGGAACTGATCAAATACACTTTGGGTAGGTGCTGGGTTAAAGGGAAAGTCCTCCCTGAGGATAAGTTGATTTTATAAGAAGCAGAATAATTAAAGAAACAAATCACTGAATACGATGAGGAATAAGAAATTTATGAATATTTGAAGTTGTAGTCAATCAAACACTAATTGGCAACACCGTGACGTATCTTGTGAGCTCCTCTCCCATGTGCCCTATACCCCCAAAATCATCAATTTCCATTTTCTCTAAAGAAAATATTCAATCATACATGCACCTTTGAGTTATAATCATTGCTCATATGTTCTTACACAATACCTGTATGAACCAAATCTATTCCTTTTGATTTTTTGCCTGTTAAGACGCTCCACAAGGGGTGTTGTCCGAGGCAACGCAAGTATGTCACCTTCCTGCTTCAGAGGAAGGTGTCCATAAATTCTACCCTAACCCGCCTAGGGTAACTTTCCGTAATTACCGCGACATTGTCGCGACAACCCTCCTGTTAAGACACTCTCGAGGTAATTTTTTCCCTGAATACCGGAAGCTGACAAGACGCATGCGCAATAGACCATTGCGGATACATGATTTCAGTACAGGCACTATATCGCATTTCCCTTGTTTGGTTTGAATCTCGTGCGCGACCGGCAAGTCCGGTATACATTGCTATGGAAACCTGCCAGGGGAAGGCTTTCAGCGTGTCTGTGTTAAGATGGTGCGTGGGGCTCTCACCCGTGTTTTTATTGCCTAATTGACGAATGTTTCCCTAGGTTTATTGTCGGGACGTTGTCGCGACATTGTCCGGACAAGGTCTGTTAAAACAGGGCTTGAATTATCCCCTGGCCTATCATGCCCCCCACCCTCCCCCCCCCCCCAAAAAAAACTCTCTAATACATGTAGTTGTCTTAAGATACTTGTCGTGGGGGGGGGGGGAAGTAATTTTCTAGGTCTCCTTGGTCCCAAGGAGTTTGTTATAACGTGGTTCCACCGTAGTTATAATTGTAGTTATTACAGTAATGTGAAAAATTTGGATCCAGATCAGAATGATGTGAATACTGAGATTGTGATCACTGTATTGTTTGTGATGAATAATAAATCTGTTTCCTAGACAAAGATATTCAACTTTCTTAGCAATTCACCATTGTTTTTGTTTGCAAAAAAATATATTGATATAGATTTTAATTGTCTGGTTCAAGATGACATACGCTAACTAGTTTGATGTGTCGCTGTGCGTGTAATTCACCCGATCATATAAGATGTTATTGAAAGACACGGCCAATGATGAAATAAGGAGATGCAATAGATAAGGGACAAACAAAGAGGGAGATAGAAAGAAAGAAAGAGAGAGAGAGAGAGAGAGTGAGTGTGTCAAATAGAGAGGGGGAGAGAGGTGATAATATAGAGAAAGGGCAAGGAGAGAGAAGAGACAGGGGGAGGGGGGCAAGAGTAGTAGTATTAGTATTTATTTCCGTATAAAAAGCATATTGACAATAATATTCGATGGATTGCCCACATTCAGCTTATCCGACATAGGAAAGCTGGTCTTCCATGGGGTTGACGTCCGGAACAATTAAATAAGCAAAACAAAACATATACAACATCTGAATAAAATAGTAGATAAACTATCCATAGAAAACTTACATACAACATGATAACAAGATAAGTGAGAAAGATTTAAAAAAAAAAAAGAGAGAGAGAGAACGATGTACCTGTGCATCTCGAGAGAAAAAGCTGAGAATAAACATCTAACGGAGAGAGAGAGAGAGAGAAACAGAGATGACGCTTCAGAGAGTAGAAGACAAGATCATGATGATCATGACGAGCAATGATGAGCAATAATTTAACGTCCCTCGGATAGAGAGAGCAGAGGCAGAGAGAGAGGGGGAGGGATAGGACAAGGACGTTTATAAATGGAGGCCCCGTGTCGAGGAGAGTCACCATCTTTGCACGTTAAGAGCCCACTCCACTATTCGAAGAAGAGTAGGGGGAAACCCCGGTGTAGAGGTACACCTGCACATCTCCCAATCAGTTATATCGGGAGGAGAAACCTGAGGGTTACAGTCAGTGATTCAGGTTCGCTTTTCCTCTCCCAGGCACAGATGACGTCAAATACTAAATAACAAATAGACAGACAGACAGGTGGCAGGCAGAAAAGTACTTGCGAATGACAAACTGAAAGGGGTGGGGGCTCCTAACACTATGAACATGACGAACAAAGAAGCGGACAATTTATGCTGCTCCTCATTGTACCCTTCACAATTGCACTGGTTAACAAAAGAACATCCATTCATTGCTATCCTGTAAAAATATGTAGAACAGGTGTCACATAATAGCAGTGAAGGGATGTCCTTTTGTCTACTAGAGCTATTGTGGAGGGTACAATGAGGAGCTGCATAAATTGTCCGCTCTCTTTGTCACCGTGTTCATATTGTAATGAGATACATGTAGTTTGGTTTTGTACTCGGATGAAAAGAACAGCTCGGATAAAGAGTGCGGAATGAAAGAGGTGGATGAGCTCATGAATGATATTCTTTTTTTCTTTTTTTTTTGGGGGGGGGGGGCATTTTAGTTGGAAACGGCATGCATCGTCTGGGGCAAAAGTTTCAGACAAGACAATGAATTTTTCAGCAAGCAGCAAATGATGTTCGTTAGAAATTTTGATTTTCTATAATGGACGAATTACAGATTTTAAAATGTTCAAAGCAAACTAAATATTTTATAGTGATCCTCAGATTTTCTCCCCCCCCCCCCCCTCTCTCTCTCTCTCTCTCTCTCTATATATATATATATCACGCAATGATAGTTATAATCGTAACGCTTGAAAAATAATTTACCCCTTGGATGACAAATCATAAAACCACAATGAATTAAAAATGTTACCGCAAAGTGTCTCCTTGAACGCCCGTGACCGTTGTTAATGCACTATATGCTCCATTGGGTAATTGAAGGAGAAATGCCTTCTACAAGTTATATAAACACTCCATACGATACAGTCAGGAAATAGATATGAATTTGATATGCTAACGAGTAGTGATTATTGAAATGCACATTACAATTAGCGGGCAGATGTAAATGATGATGATGATGCATTCTGGAGGCCATGATGAATATCAAAGAGAAATCCAATTAACCTTGATAGCAAGTTGCACTAAAAGAAATCAGAAAAAAAATTATAGAAGCAGATTGGTTAAAGTTTGATCGAAATCGGACAAATAACAATTTTAAAGAGTTATAATTTTTTTTAAATTTGTGATCACTAGTAATGTTACTGTTACATAGTTTCGAAATATTTACTTCGTTGTTCCAATACACCAAATGACTGGCACAGTAGTTTTCAAAGCTTACTAGGTGAGATCTTTTTGTTTTTCTGAGGAAATGTGATATCTTGTTATCTTGTTATCTACCCTAGGGTAGTGAGAATTTTGTTTTGTCGCCAGCCCTGAAAGATTTTTTCCGCAGCCCTCCAAAAATCGCTATGTGGGGGGGGGGGGGGGGGGGGGGGGGGGGGGGTGGTGTAGTAATAAAAAGAATTTGCCAGTCCTCCAAAAGTTGCTAAATTCCTCAAATATATTTCTTCAGTGTATTCATTCACCTTGCTCCCCCAAATAGGAATGTTCAAATTTCAACAAAAATATATATATATATATTGCTAGGTCGCTGTATTCCCTTGGATTTTTTTTCTAAGGGGAAAAATCTGCCGCTCAGTCGCGTTACTCCCTCGCTCATTCAATAATTCATCAAATCTGGGCTAACAACCTCAGTTTATGTACATCAAAACTCATTTTCACGTGGTGCCATCATTTCTTAATTAAAAGCGCTCATTAATCTGAGTTTGGGCATGGGGGTGGGAGGGGGACGCAGATTTGATAGTTTGCCCCGGGCGCCAGAATAGCTACATACACCACTGGCAAGCTCCACCATCAGCCCCTTCCTAACCCTAGCAAAAATTGCGGCCACGTCCTTAGCGAAACATATTTGACAAAGGTTGGGGGAATGCCAGTTAAGTTGGATTACAGTTAAATATTGGATTGTAGTTGTATACCTAAACAAAATACGAAACAAATGGAGCATATTATAAGGAACACATTGTACTAATCAGGTGACTAGCTTACAATGAAGATGGATAAGTAATGCTTGTCGAGCTTCGTTAGCTCTATAGCCAGTGATGTATGGGGATGCCCCGCCCCCATCAAATAAAGAGAAAAATGGAAACAAAATGAGGTAAAAAGAAACAAGAGAAAATGATAGCACCTCATTCCACATCCTCTATGACCTGTTTTATTTTTGCACTTCATGCACAAAGTAAGACTCCTCATCCCCCCTCCCCCCTCCCCGCCCCCTCGTCCACGCTACGCCACCCGATAAATGAATACAAAGTAACATAATTATGCGCATGTTTTGGATCATTTCGCTCACATCTGAAAAATGATTTGCAGGAGATTTCAGTGATTCATGATCATTCTAAACGAAAAAAAAAATGATTCCAACTGACCTCATTTAAAAGGCCAACAGAGTTGGCCGATCCGAGCAAGCTGGCCTCGTTCAAGGCCGCAATCAGCGGGCCGCGCCCCGGCCTTGCCTTATCGAGCGCCCCGCTTGATTCGCGGCTGCAAGCTGCGTCCTTTCCCGTTCACGGTTTGTCTAATGATGATTAAAACAGGAAAATTACGTCCCTGAACATACTTTGAAAATGAATCAAGCAAAAGCTCGATATTATCTGGCTACAACAGCCGACTGACTTGCAATTTGGCACGAAGGCCGCCGCGGTGAGTGTTTCCAAAATCAGGTTGAAATAACAACAGTACACAAAACAATGACAAACTTAGCGTAATAATAATGTTAAACACACCTCTTTATATATATGTATCCGTCTGTCTCGGTGTATCCCGCTTTCTCTCTGTCTCTGTCTCCCTGTCTGTCTGTCTCTGTATCTCTATCTCTCTCTCCCTCCATCCCTCTCCCTCCCTCCCCTCCTTTTTTTTTTTTTTTTCTCAGCTAGGCTCTTTCTCTCCTCTCACCGTCTTTTTGTCCTATATTTTTTCTCTTCCTTTATTGTCTATCATTGCAGTGTAACTATTATCTTCTTCGTTCTGTGTATTTTCTGTCCAAGAGTATATCTATACATTACCAGTCTATATCTGATATATTATAGATTTATTTCTCCTTTATTCTTTTTCTCTTTCACCTGTAATATCTTTGTTATCCCTCCAATTCCCTCTTTCCTTCTCACTGTATATTCCTCCCTTGTTTTGTTATTTAGTATAGCCTAATGTATGTTTTTCTTACAGCAGATTTTTAATGTGCATGTTTATAATTCTATAACCTATATTTTTATCGATGTATTGTAACTTGTATTAATGGTTTTTAAATTCTACTTTGTATGTCTTATAGTTTCTGCGATTTATATTGATATTGTGCCTTGATTAATGTAAACATGTGTAATTCAGTCTTTGTACTGCTAAACATGTTTTTGAGAAACCATTCATTGAAATGAATTATATTTCCTCACCCTGTATGTCTATCATGTCATTCTCCCCCCCCCCCCCCCATCATGCCCCTTTTCTATTTTTCCCCTGACAATTTTTGAAGGGGGCGCCGGACTGCAAGCAAAAAAGAAGTCCTCAGTTCCTTTTTATTACACGATTGTCGACCTCCCCCCCCCCCCCCCCGCCCCCAAGCCCATGATCCCATACCTGCTCCTCTGTCTTTAAATGTTGATAATATACGTTCATAAATTCATCGATTTAGATTGGCCTCTTTTATGTATCCTTAACCCTTACTGTCTCTTTGTCAAGGTCTATGTTTAAAGGTACAGCTGTTTCAGCCGGGACCTCTCGCTATTCATAAGGACCGATATTCATAGAAAATCGCTATTCATTTAACAGGCGTTATGAATAGCGGTCCTTATGAACTGTTATGAATAGTGGTCCTTATGAATAGCGGTCCTTATGAATAGCGAGGTTACCCCGTTTCAACTATTTTTCAATATGTTATGAATGGCATAAAGAAAAACACTGCTAACATTTTAAACAAAAACATCAATGTTTAATATTGCCCCCCCCCCCCAAAAAAAAAAAAAAAAAAAAAAAGACAAAGACAAAGAAAAGAAAAAAAAAGAAAAAAAAAATAATATTAAAAAAAATAATAAATAAATGAATAAAATAAAATAATTATGATAATAACATTGGTTTAAAAATTATTAGAAGAGAGAATTCTACTTGTACCGCCGTATAAGCTCTGAAAGATTATCATTACTAGAGGAGAAATTAAAAAAAAACACATAAAATCATGAATGACTTCTATAAAACGCGGACCCTGCATGCTTTTCAACATGGTATCCATGATTATTTTACGATGGGGAAGGGAGGGGGGGGGGCAAGTATGTGTTAAAACATCTGACATGCCAGACAAACATTTGGGAAGGCATTATCAGTTTTTTTAACGGATTGGACATGTGCCCTTGTGCTCCCATTCCCACCTCATCTTCCATTGAACGTAACCCCCTTCTGACTCTCAACAGGATGTAAATTTTCATCATATTATTGAGAATATATATAGTCTACCTATATTAACTTTAATTTGAACTCGAACCATCTCTGCCTATCGAAAATTTTGCTCAGGTAAAGATGCTCTTGGTCATACATCACCGAATGATTTGGGGGCACAGCCAGCATTAGAAGTTTGGAAGTATCCCCCCCCCCCCCTTGACAAAAACCTGGATTCACTACTGTATATAAGCCTGTATTATTCTTTATCTTTATGTCAAGAGAGATAGAAGTATATATAATATTCTCACAAAGCGGAATATCAGAGGTCAGAGACATGCACGAAAAGCATTCATGGTTATTTTCTGGGATAGGTTTGGCCGACATAGCACGTCTAGGTAAACACTCCTTGATCATGTTGTTTGAGAGCTATTTCTGCTCAATAACGCTCCAAGGACTCAATTTCGATTTTCTGTGTCCTTCGTTGTAGCCTCTGTTCGAGACTTTCACGTTTGTCACTTTTCTCAACTTTGTCACTGGCCAAATCATGAGCATAAAGTCACTATCATTACTATCATGAGAACACCTTTGGAATTAAACTAATTATCAGCTTTTGTGGATTATCCTGCATTTCAAAGGATATATTTCATGTCATGGTTACACATTTCTGTTGTTTCAAACGCATTTAGACAAACTGGATATAATGACTGGTAAATACCTAAAGAAATGGTTGGGCATCCCCTCTCGCGGGGCTAATATGGCCATTGTTCATATACCCCAGGGTCTCAACATCCCCAGACTGTCCGACATCTATCGGCAGTCCCAAACCCTCGCATACAGTAGATCTAGAATTAAAGCTGATTGTGTAGTAAATCAAGCCATTGACTCAACATTTGAAAGGGAGTCACAATGGTCACGAAAACAGTCAACAGTGGTACAATGTAGTGAAATGTATAGTCAGGTCGAAACATCAATCGAAGTTCATAACAGTTCATGGCACACGGTTAAGAAAACAGTTAAGAAGGAACTAGAGGAAGATATAGTGAAATATTGGTCCGATCGCATGAAACCTCTCCTGGTACAAGGGAAATTTACATCATTACTCATGCTGGAAAACGAGAATTTGACATGGAAATCCATAATGTACAACTTACCAAAACGAGTTCTAAGTTTTGTTATTAACGCAAGTATCGACTCCCTACCCTCATACACTAACCTGCATACTTGGGGTAAACGTATGACAAATAAATGTATTTTCTGCCCTAATACTACGGGTACTCTTCACCACATTCTCTCAAACTGTCCCATCTTTTTAAATAGGTACGAATGGCGTCATAACAACATTCTGAGATACACGTTCAAAACATTTAATGAAAATTTGCCGAACGGTCAAATATATGCCGATTTAGAAGGTCATTCTATCGCCGGAGGTACAATCCCGCCCCACATTCTCACAACGAGCCAACGTCCCGATATTGTGATAGCATTGGAAGAGTCCAAAGAGATAGTAATAGTAGAATTAACTGTCCCTTTCGAGACCAATTTGGAGGACGCCCATCATAGAAAAGTGGATAAGTATAGTTCTTTGGTACAAGACATCCAGGACAGGGGTTATACTGTGTCTCTTTGTGCAGTAGAAGTCGGGGTGAGGGGGCTACTGAGTAGGGACAATAAGCACCGATTAAAACAATTGCTTAAAAAGTCCGCATCTCAAATCCGCCCTGAGGATTTCTTGCAGACTCTCTCAAAACAGGCTATCCTCTCGTCCTTCACGATCTTTTACGCGAGAAAAGAACAATCATGGGGGGAGGTGCGACACCTAGAATTTTAGTTAAACGTCAGGGAAATATTTTTGACTCCCAAGATAAGAAAGTGCGTAATATATGATTGTGAGTAAAAGGTGCATAAAATAGACTTTGTTATGCACTGTCTATAGACAAAATTAATTAATATTTAAATTCGAGTAAAACGTTCGATAACTTATGATTTGAAGTCTTACAGAGGAAAGATACTTATATTATCCACTAAGAATTCTAGGCATTAATATGTATTATGTATCTATCATTAATGTCTATTATAAACTCCAACATTTATTCTGAGGAATATTGTAAAAGGGACAATACAAACTTAAATTACAGTTTAATAATTATCACACATATATTAATATACAATAAAAGCGTTTTTCTCAACCTTACAGTAAGAGGGACAATGCAAACTTAAATCAGTTTAATGATACAATGAAAGCGGTATTGCGCTTTCTTCAACCTTGTAATGATTGTACCTGTATATTGTTGTATAATGTTCTTATATGTTTATACTATGTAACCCGACCTGCCATCTGTCTTGGACGAGACAATGGACCTGGTCCGTAATGATTGTCTATGTACACCAAAATAACCTTGAGCTTGAATAAAGTCATGATGAAACAACATACTTATAATTGACGAATAGAAAAAAAATAAAGTCAAATCAAATTGGAACAGGAAGTAATCGTGCAATAATGTGGGTTTCAATGAAGGGATTGGACATTTCTCAACAAAAATATGGTGAGAAAAATCAAATGATCGAAGATTAACTATTGCGCTGAGACAACGAAGTTAAAGTGTATTTACAATATTATCTCAAGATCAAAATAAAATGATTAAACCCAATCGCCATCCCAAAAGATTAAGCCTAGTTAGGAAATTGTTTGATAATCATGATAATTAATAAAATACCAGACAATCTTGACTGTAGCCTAATCTGGCGTTGTCTCTAACTCGACCTACTCCGTGTTCCGGTTGGCATACAGTTCGTCAATAATTTTAGAGTCTGCCCGCAAAGCAATATTTATTTGTAATCCAATGTCGTTCAAAATGTCATTGCCATGCCGAATGTGTGATGTTTGTTTCAAAGACTCTCTACTAGTCTCGCACTAAGACTAAAATGAAATTACTTTGTCCTCATTTATCCGATAGATATCCCAAAGATCTTCTTTGGCACTCATTTTGTGTTCAGGTCGATTAGTTCTGAGATTTATTCATGAGGGTATAAATTTTGCAGATACTGAGATTTTACCATTGTAAAACAAACTTTATCTTTAAAAAGAATTTAGACTCGGCATATAGATCTTGCGGTATTAGGCTGTTAAACTATCGAAAATGGATGCTGAGAAAACTGTTCTTTCGAAAAGTTTATTATAAGAAGCAAAGCTATGACTATTAGTGGTAACGAATAGTGCAATTATTTGAAATTACTCTTCTATAGTATTTTGGAGTTATTCGCATCTCGGTATGCAAATAGAATCGAAAATCGACATTAATTGGCCTCCTTTTTTGCAATACAAAACCTTGATATTATTCCTCAAATCTTTCAAACATTCTGAGACAAAATAATTAGACTGTTATTCGACTACATGTACTTCCAGGACACTTTCAATGTTGAAAAGTATACCTTCCAAGCAGCGTCGCATTTTGCTGTATAGTCCAATTACTCACATGCCGTCATTTTATTTCTTGCCACTTCATGAATTGAAAATTATGTTAACTTTTGTTTTGACTACCTTGAATTCATGAAGACAAAGAAGTTTTGATAAAAATGTACTTTCAGTCCATTCTCTTGTATTATCCTTGAACTCTATTCTCTGCATGAGACTTATTATTTTTAGAATTGAAACTAACGGGTAACCACAACATACGTGAGTAATTCATTCTAAAAAAAGTATCATGACTGTTTTTAGATGGGTTTTTTAACGTTTTCTTTTACTCTTTCTCTTTGCTCCGATAACTAGATATCACTTTGGCACTGAAACAAAGCAATATTTGAGCGTATTTCATTCAAAATATATGCTGATGTTTGGTATTATCTCTTTATTTTGAAGGCTATGTGAGTATACCTGTTATATTGCATTTGCGTTTAGAAAGATAATGTTTAAAGAGAAGGTTGAGTTCTGGGAAAGGTGAAAAATAATTTGTGAGCTTTTTCTTTCCTTTTCTGTCAGTATGGAAGAACATCATAGTAGTCCCCTGAAAAGGATTGCTCTTCAAATGCCCTCATATTCGAAATACGATGAGAATAATAATTTATTTATGTGTACTTCTACACTTATCAAGGTAAATTAAATTTGTACATATATTTTTCATATTTTCTGTAACAATATCTGTAATGCCATTGTCTTTTCTTTCTGTTGGGAATTAAATAAATACAAATTTGAATTTGAAAAATAACTGAAGTGTTCGGGCGGAACATTTTGTGCCACATGTGTGCGCAGTCTCATATACTCATATCTGTGTGCGGTGCACATGCTTTTCAATGAGATTGGGTCAATTTCTTATCATTTTGACAATTCCCAAACCTCACAGGATACACCAATTCTAATTTAGACATGATCGACCTTTCCCAGTTGTCATAAGACGGTTTCTTTTACAATGTAATTGCATGACCAGAACTCCACTTTATTTTAACAGTTATTTTGCAAATAATCTAAGATATTTACATAATTCAGATATGTGGTTTCGAAGCTATCAAAATAACATCAAATTTCAAAATCTATAGAAGGAATTTGTAATTAGATATAACTTTGATATCACAAACATTAAATAGCTGCGCCTACATGGGACTGAGGCGAAATTACTCGGTGTGAATACCTTTCTTAAGGAGCAATTTTCTCTTTTTGCATTTCTATACGAATAGTATTCCTTACGGGAATTCAAAAGATATAAAGTCCTATAATTTATCTTTTTTGTACTCTTGATTTCCTTTTTTGTGCATTATTGTGTCTCACAATTCTCTGACAATAAGCATTTACCTATGTTACACTTTAGAGTGCCTTTCAGATCGAAAATTTGAAAGGGGCACATATTTTAGTTATGTACTTCAGAGATGTCAGCGGCATGGGTTGTCCCCCCCCCCCCCCTCCCCCTTCCTCCTTCTTATTCGCCACCAAGTTCTTGAGTTCACGCGAGGACAAGGTAGACTCGATTAGCCCCTGGAATGGAAACCGCAACTGCCCCTGATGCAAGGTCGCCACCAGACCACGTGACCAGCCAAGTTTATTAGCCGCAGGGCGTAGCCACGTGCCGTGTGCAGAGGTCAAGATAATGAGGATGGTTCATCGAAAGAGGATGCGGTACTCTGATGATGATGATGATGATGAAGGCCACTGCAGAACTTGTACAACCCGACACAATGCTTCGGCGACATTTTACCCCGCGGTCAATATCCTGCTGACACTAACAATGCTAACCGAATTCCGAACTTCCAACCCTGGACCAATGACCAAACCTAACCCTAAACCTAACCAAAATCTAAACAGGCTGTACTATTAGACAGGGACAATGATCCATATTCAAGATATAAGGGATGGGGTGCAAATGCATTAATCATAGTTAAACAATCCATCGAATGCAAAGCTGCTTATTGGGGGTCAACTGCCTCCCCCCCCCCCCCCCCCACCCCCCACCGCGCCCCAGGATTGAACGCCCCTGCTTGTAGATACTAGACGAATTTGGATTAACGATTAACGATCTGTGACTTATACACAATAAACATTTGCAGTAGAATCGTTATCTATTTTATAAATCACAAATATCTGTGGAATCAGATAATAGACGTATTATATTCTTATTGCATTAACAGGGGAGAGAGAGAGAGGGGGGGGGGGAGAACGATAGAGAGAGAGAGAGAGAGAGAGAGACGGACAGACATACGTACAGAGAGAGGATGGGAAAGGAAATTTGGGAAATATACATAGGCCTACATTCCCCGAATCCCCGCTTTTCTCACTTGTTATTAAAACAAAGGTTTTTAACCGAAATAAGAAAAATACATACGGTATAGTCCGGCTGTGAAAATATTCCCTGTCTACTGCTTGTCTCTTGAGCTCCCGACTCATGGTCAAACGAATTTCAAAATGTCCTATTATCTCGCGATAACCTTGCCTTCATTTTTTTTTTCTTCGATAATGAGAAATTATTTTTGTTTGTATATTCTTTAATGTCATATAAGCCCGACTCGCGGCCGGCGACAGGCTCATATCTGCTTCACACGTTATACGCGGCAGTCCGACGAGACATATTCTACCGCCAAGGCTTGTATGTTAAAAAAAAAAAACCTTGGGAGATTTTGCACAATGAGAATAACTGATACCACAACTATAGCGATGTAAAGTGAGTGCGATTGTTTTAAAAGATAAATATAATGAATAAAAGAAAGGCGTCGTTACCTTGTACACTCGAGTCTTTGGTGCTGGATGAATGAATTAAAAAAAAAACGAAAAAATGTTTTCGAAGATTAATCTCACTTCTAATTTTCACTTAGTATATTTAATTAAAACTATCTTTACTATTGTAAAAAAAATTAAAAATAGAGGATTCATCGTAACATTTACGAACAAGATTATACACACAGTTCTAATTGATATACACAATGCACATGCTCAATTTATATGTTCTTCTTTCGTAAGCCTACATATTTTTGCAACTGAATACAGAAGAATTTCGGTTTAAAGTCTAAACAAAAAATATTATATTTTACAACTGATTTTTAATCTTTTTGTAATGAATAAATACAATACAATATAATCCTTTTAATGAAATAACACTCGTTTCATGCTTTTGGGGTGTACGAGGAGAGGATTTTTAAAGTTCTTATATTCTGGCAACCATGACTTCCCATATACTGGCAGCAAGGTGCACAGATATATGTTTTAACTGTGAAAAGCCTTATAATTGGAAAGAGAAAATGAAACATCAAATATCACATGTTTTTCTCGCATGCAAATTGGTGTTTGTGTCCTTCTTAACAAGACCGTTTACTATTCTTATCATTCATTGCGTGCAGCACTAGGATAATGATTTTTATTATTAGAAATATAAAAAAGTTCAAGGACTGAAAGAAAAAAGAACATTATAATGATGTGCATGCGTAATATTAGCAAGTCCCATGTGACAGACATGAAATACTGAAATACCCCGATATTAAAGGGATACGCCACCGGGCGGCCGTGGGGAAAGTCATGAATGCGTAAGCCCCGTTCACTCGTACACAAAGTTTGTGCATCGAACGCGTCCGTCGGACTGCTGGGATTACATTTCGGATTGCACGAAGCCGAACGAATCTCGCACGAGAGCTCGAGCTCAGGCGGAGCGTGCATGTTGTGCGGCGACCAGTCTGGCCGAAGTTTGCGCCCCGCGGGGCAACGGCATGATCAGGTAACGATCACGGTGCCCTCTCGTGGCATAAAAACGTCCACAATCTGCGGTTGAGTATCCCTTTAAAGCAAGTAATTAGACCTGAGCCCACATCATTTGGTGAAAGGAAAAATTAAAAAAGAACTAGAAAAAAATGAAGGAAATATATAACATATCCATTGATTTCCTTCTCTATTTTGCACTAATGAATCTTTATAACCTTTCACTGACTATTAATACATTTTCCTTTCCGGCTTATAAAACCATAAATATCTTTCCATGTATTCGACTTTTCTTAATTTCTTTTATCCTTTATCTTCTCTTCACAATATGATGGCCTTCCAACGGCTATTAAATTCCCTATTCAGGTGGGCTTATAAAACACACCAAATATCAGTCTTAAAAACTCTTCATTTTCTATTTTTCCACTTTTACTTCCTTTTATACTTCATATTTACTTATATTCCCTCACAAATATAGTTTCTTTTATCCTTGTTCGTGATTTTGCTCTCAACTGTTTGTTGCAATAATTATTATTGTCAGTTATTTCCAGGGGGTGTTTCATAAATATTATGGCCTTCCAATGGCTATTAAATTCCCTATTCTGGTGGGCTTATAAAACACGGCAAATATCAATCTTAAAAACTCTTCATTTTTCTATTTTTCCACTTTTACTTCCTTTTATACTTCATATTTACTTATATTCCCTCACAAATATAGTTTCTTTTATCCTTGTTCGTGATTTTGCTCTCAACTGTTTGTTGCAATAATTATTATTGTCAGTTATTTCCAGGGGGTGTTTCATAAAGCTGTTCGTAAAGTTATGCATGACTTTACGAACGACTTGAATATGAAGTGCCAGATAGGATGCCCAAAGTTTTTCCTGATGTTTTAACACAGTTTGACTGTATTTCCAATAGCCTCAGTCAAATTATGGCAAAAAATATACTTTGCATTAGAAATGTTTGTTATAATAAGAATGTTAATCTACATCTGCACAGTTCAACTTTAGTTGATGCAGTTAAAAATGATTGAGCATCCCATTTGGCTTGTCATATTTAAGTCATTCGTAAAGTCATGCGTAACTTTACGAACAGCTTCATGAATCCCCCCCCCCCCCCCCCCCCCCCCCCCCCCCCCAGATCTCCTTCTTTTTTCTCCGACTTGCAAATCAGCGGATCGGTTGTTCGACACATTCTTCGGCGACAATATTGCTCCACGTCAATTTCCTACACTAACCGAATACTATGCTTTAAACCTGGACCAAACTCTATACATAATCCTAACCGTATCCCTAAAACTATAAACTAAAATCCAATTTGCAACCCAAACCCTAACCATGTTATCTGTGACGAAGTAAAGCCCGGAACAAAAATTGTCGCCGGAGCAGTATGTCGGAGCACCCACCAGATTCAGATTATCTTATTGACCTTTTTTAATCATATTCAAAACATTTATTTATACCGTATTTTTGAATGCGTATAAACATAAAAAATATAATATCACGTGATGTGACACGAAAGACAGAAAAACAATGACAGGGAGGGGGGTGGTAATTAGAACACAGAGAACATTCTGTGACCAACAAAAAAGAAGAAGAAGAAGAAACAAAAGAGAGAGAGAGAGAGAGAATTTACAAAATAGTTATAGATTATATGTTTCATGGTGAATTTAAATGAAGTCACGTTTTCATTCAACTGACGCTAAGAGCCATAAAATAAACAAAAACTGAATCTGAATTACTATGATAACTGATTTCAAATGGAAATAGAATGAAATGAACGTTCTCGTATCATCCTGATTATTGATATAATTAATGGAGAAATATTCCACAGAATGATACTATAAAATCTCAGTTTTTTTCAGACCCATGTTAAACACATACATGTATCGTTTCTCTTTCTCTCTCTCTCTCTTTATCTCTCTCTCTCTTTCTTTATTCATGAGTATTGCAACATCAACAAAACGTAGGTCTATATACCTCAATCTCTGCATGTCATTTTAATTCTCCCCTTCTTTCTCTCTCTCTCTCCCTCTCTTCTCTCTCTCTCCCCCCTCTCTCTCTCTCTAATATCATAATTTCTTAACTGTTCTCTCCATCTGAACTAAATTAAGAATAAGCTCTTTTTATTTTTCCTTCTTAGTATTTCCTTCTTAGTTAATTTCTATTCCACACATCACAAACATTATTTTAATGCATGCAAAATAATATGTCCAAATCAGGCGGTCGTTCTATCCTTCCCGAGTTTTCTTCTTTCTTTTTCTTTCTAAGATGCTTTGTATGTTCATTTTCAATATCTTAGTTAAAGTTATATTGTAAACATTTTTTTTTTAATTTAAATTATACTTCGTAAACGATGTCATTTGTAGCCCTATACTCTGTAAAAAAAATACTGTATGAATTTACAGTAAATTACTGGCAACCCGCTGCACAGTAAATTACTGTATTTTTTATGGAATTGTACTGTATTCTACAGTTAAACGGTAAACAGCGGTATAACTGTAAAAATACAGTATTTAACTGTAAATGTTACAGTATTTTACTGTGCAGCCGGGTTGCCAGTAATTTACTGTAATTTGTACTCTATTTTTTTACAGTGTAGGCCTACGTTGCGTTCTTGTATTATGATTAGTGATGAGTTTTACAATAGTTATGTGACCTTCGTCTACAATTTTTCGAACTCTTTTACAAAAAAATACCTTTTTATTAATAAACAGAAATGAAATAAATTTTCAAAAATAAACGGTTCATGATAAGAAAGTGTCTTTATCATGTTGATATCCGACTGCCCAATCCTGCCCTGACGTACAATCCTCACTCGATCAAGTTCAACGTTGTTCCTTGACCTGGCCTATCAGTGAAGCCTGACGTTTCTACGCCGACACAGCCCCGCAACAATCCCTAACCTTGCCGCTCAGAAGGTGGTCTCACCGGGGGCTCCTCTCGAAAATATAGCGAGTATCTACGATGGACTTGGATTTGTTTTCATGTACACACAGACCTCTACATTGCATGTATGACCTCTAACTTGCATTTAACTTGTACTTTCTTGTCTATTTCCGTGTTTTCATGTTCCTTCTGCAACACGCTTCTAGTTCCCGTGATGAAAACAACAAATTCGAGGGGGGGGGGGGGGGGGTTTGGAATAGAAATAAATTTTCACAATGAAACAATTTCATGTTCGGTATGTAGGAACTTATCATCATGATTATGACTTTGCAAAGTTTTCGCTATCATTTCCAGCGTAAATATATTGTTGATTTTAAAAATGTCTACTTTTATTTATTTTGGTCTTATTTTAAATAAAGAAAAGTCACTGTGTTTGTTAACTCGAAAGTTTGACTCTTTATACAAAATACAAAGCGTCCTTTGTCATTAATGTTTAATCTCTACTTTTCAATTCCTTCTATTTATGTTTTACTATTTACAAAAAAAGTCTTTATGAAGTTCCAATAGCTATTTATTTCACAGTGCCCCCCCCCCCCCCCTATTTAAACCTAACTGGCATAAAAAGTGCCTCCTTAATTGCGTTTCTTTTCCGGCACTGTTCCTTCTCCCTTACAAAATCCTGGATCCGCCCCTGATTTATTTATTTCCATTTTCCAAAGGCTAGTTATCCATTTCCCTTTCCGACTTGTAAAACACATTAAATTTTCCATTCATACACATACATATCCTTTTTTTTTTTAAATCATCCCTGTTTTTCATATTGTCTTCCTTTAATCCTTCATCTTTACTTTGAACATCTTCTTAATGATACACTTTCATTTGCCTTGTCGATTTTGGCCCTGATATTTTTCTTGTATTTCTTAACCATTAATATAATTTTTATTCTTATTTTTTCTCCATCCTGTTTCTTCGTCTTCGTATTCTCTTCTTTCTTAATATTTTTTCTTAATCTCCTGCTCTTCCTCCTTCTTTTCTTTATATTTCTTCTTTGAGTGTATGGTTTCAAGCTCGAAATAGAATTCACCCAGTTACAAAACGTTTCCTATATACACCTGCAACAATCATGACATTCCAGCTACCATACTTTACCAAAATAAAATCTTTCATAATATAGTCGGAAGGAAGTCTTAGGATACATGATTCCGAACGTCAAAGTAATCTCCTGAACATTTTGAATATTCATTCTTTATATTTTTTCTTAATCTCCTTTTCTTCCTCATTCTTTTCTTTATATTTCTTCTTTGAGTGTATGGTTTCAAGCTCGAAATAGAATTCACCCAATTACAAAACGTTTCCTATATACACCTGCAACAATCATGTGACATTCCAGCTACCATACTTTACCAAAGTAAAATCTTTCATAATATAGTCGGAAGGAAGTCTTAGGATACATGATTCCGAACGTCAAAGTAATCTCCTGAACATTTTGAATATTCATTATGGCTCTATATAAATGCATCGATTGATAATTTTAACACACATTGCTCTGCGCCGGATGCTCACATAGTTTTTAAAAACAGGAAATAACGACAATCGATTTCGCGATGTGAGCTCCATTATTGTATGAAGGTTATATTTTTATATCTACTCATTGGACACATTGAAACAGAAAGGAAGTGAAGACATGACCGCACCCTTCTTTCCACTATTTTGTCAACAAGATATATTCATAATGTTTATGGGAAGAGAGACAGAAATCAAACATTAAAATAGAAGGTTGGATATAAATTTGGAATCCTCTTGCATAAAAATTGCGTTTAATCCTGATTGGTTGAAAATCAAGTTGCGTTTAATTTTTGGACTTGAGTTTGATGCAATTTTTTTTATGCAAGAGGACCCTGATCATCTATTCTATTACTTAGTGAAAGAAACTGTCTGGAAGTCATTTGAAAGGTAGATTATTGTAAGGTTTTGGAACTTCGTCAAAATGATAAGAATTAATTGACCAAATCTTGCTGAAAATCTCATGAACTGCACATAAAAAAATGGGACTATACCAACACAATCATGTGGCATGAAAGTTTGCTCCAAAATTTTCTGCTATTTCTCGTTATTTTTTGACTTATGAGGGCAGTGGAGGAGCAACCCTTTTTACGGGACAGTTTAATTCTATGATGTTCTACCATACTGATATAATTATAGATATGAGAAAGTACACCATTTTTCACCTTTGTCAGAATTCAACCTTCTGTATAACCTCTCTCTTTGCTAAATTAATTCACATGCAGCGATCTCGGCACAGCGGCGTATCCAAAAATTGATTTTTAAAAAGGAGGCGGTATCTTTCCCGGGTGGGGGAAGACAGAATTTATAGATGGTTAGAACTGCGTATAGGTTTTTTTTTAAACGCGATGGGCGTACCTTGAATCCACCATGTACTGGATACGCTATTGATAAAAACAAACATCCAAGAAAAATAATAACATGAATAACATGAATAAGGGCTTACCTATAAAAAAATACGTGGATTATTCATAGGTAAGCCCTTATTCCTGTTATTATTTTTGTTCGATGATTTCAATAGAAGAAGCCTTAAAATACATCTGATTCTTTTAAAAAATCATGTAAAAATATTTCTGTTCAATTCTTAACTAATTTCTACATGCGCCCTGAGCACTCCACAGAGTGGTTTTGGCGCTATGTAAGTTACATTTATTATTATTATTATTATTATTATTATTATTACATTGAGAAGTGGCCGCCCCCACCCCATTTAGTTTTTTTCTTCATGCTGTTTTGTTTATGTGCATGTGTCATTGTTGCGAATTGCATTGTAATAATTGAACTCCATTAGTATGATATCCATGACAGGTAAATAAAAAGTGTTTAATTTCCCGTTAATCCCCCGCCCCCCTCTATACTTCATATTGTATATTGGTACTCGTATTTAAAAACATGAGTATATAAAGAAGTTTTAGAAAGAGGTGCATTTCATACAATAACAGACATGAGGAATCAAGCAAGCACAAGATATCATGAATATAACGAGTAAAAAAATAGTAATTGAAGTATTCATTCATTCTGTTAAATTTGTCCACAAAAATACAAGCTCTTCACTTAGCCAGCCGTCATCGATTTTGACTTTCATAATTACGAAAAAAAGCTTAATATTTGAGACTACTTCTTACCAGTATCAGATTCCGCACATGACCTTGACCAACGTGCACTTTTCCTCTCTCCCGCTGGAGTTCATTGCCACGATGACGTCATCGCTAATTTTGACCCTAATGAGTAAGGTGCGCGCCCCGCTATCGAATATGAGAAATATATTTAGCCCGCATACGGCCTCATACTGCCCCGCTATTCTGAGAATATGGGGTCATTGCCTAATTGCGTGTTGTGGTTTCGAGTGAGAGAGGCGAAATTAGAAGACAAAGACTGGTAAAGAAGGGTTTAGCTTTTATTGAATTATTATCTCTCAAGGTCTGAAATAGATAGATAGAGAGAGAAAGAGTAAAATCGCAATAAACACGCCATGCGTCATCATCATCATCGTGATGTAGGGGAAATAGAGAAAGGCATCTTGAAAGCTAAATAAGGTACGTCGGGAGATGACAAAGAAATGGATCACGAGATACAAACACACAAAGACTACGAGGCAATGAAGAAACAGGTACATAGAGAACGATTAATGTAATCAATGGACTCCTCAGCTCCGCGGTAAAACCTGGTCATCTGACATAATTATCTTAAAATCCCCCCCCCCCCCCCCCCCCCCCCCCCCCCCCCCTCGTCAGCAGGAAAAGAAATGCACATGGATTTTTGTTTTCTTTTTCTTCTTGCCAAAGAATATCGGGCTGGTAAGATGCACGTCAAAATTGAAAAAAGTGAGGCAAATGTGAAGTGCACATTGTGGGCAAAGGCAATATTTATGGAGCGACCCTGATAGCAGAAAGTGGTAAAAATTACGTGATATTTACGTCGTGGTTTTCGTCTTTTTTACGTCCTGTAATTACGTCAATAAGACGACAACTTGCACCAACGCAAGACGTCAAGAGGACGTCTTATTTTGACGTCATCTGTACACTGTAAAAACTGAAGTGCTGGATATAGCACTTTTTGAGGGCATGCATATGGACTGCACTCAGAGTGCTATTGAATGCACACCGCGTGCTATTTCAGCACTTTCACGGGAGCTGGACCGGCTCCTTAAACTGCTAAACATTCATTAAAAAAAATGATTTGGGCGAGCTTCGAACCAGGGTCCGCTGATCGAGAATTACTGGCATTACCGCTAGACTAACTCACATTGTACGATTTAGAGCAGATCATATTGTTACATAGTGAATTTACGACACCACATAGTTCATGTTATCTACTTGACTCCCATGACTAAACTGGATTGCAAGAAGAATTCGTTAGTCCATCGGTAACGTCAGCGCCTCTCAATCAGCGGAACCTGGTTCGAGGCTCGCCACGGTCACATTTTTTTTTTTTGCTGGTAAATTAGCACACTACAAGTGCTATAAACAGCATTTCAAGTGCAGTCACTATACATGCCCCTAAAAGTAGCACTTTAGCTTTTACAGTGTACAAGACGTAGAGATGACGTGAAAATAAGACGTCCTCTTGACGTCTTGCGTTGTCGTCTTATTGACGTAATTACAGGACGTAAAAAAGACGAAAACCGCGACGTAAATATCACGTCATTTTTTAACACTTTCTGCTATCAGGGAAGAGGAATGAAGACGTAGACATGACGTCAAAATAAGACGTCCTCTTGACGTCTTGCGTTGGTGCAAGTTGTCGTCTTATTGACGTAATTACAGGACGTAAAAAAGACGAAAACCACGACGTAAATATCACGTCATTTTTTAACACTTTCTGCTATCAGGGGACATGCATGCAATAGAACACACTACTGAATTTTTAATCATTTTCCCCTTGTACCTAAACCCTAACATGAAAATGACAGGAAAAATAAGATCAATACATTTTGGACAAAAATTAGTACCGTAGTTTATGAATATGTATTTTTAGTTAAAAATAAAAGGCTTGTGGCAAAAAGTTATTCTAACTTATTGCCAAATAAAAAAAATAAACTAAGAAAAAGAAGAAGGAGTATGACGTCATCTATATTAATGTTGTATTGTGGGAGAAAATTATAACCAGAAAAGGAGTCATAGACATAATGTAGAGGGCCATGTGGTGGGCCCCTTTAAATAAAACAATTATTTAGATATACTGAACCAGGTCTATCTATACGTATAGGACTGGGATTATTGGAGCATATTCCCTTGGGCTGTAAACGCAGGTGGTTAGTTGTTTTGGTGAAGAATAAAGTGGAAATGTGGTGTGTTGTGAAGCTGAAAATGAACGGCGTTATAGAAATTCATCATGCGTAATGGCTGGTCAAAGGCACGCAATGGCGGATGAAATTGAAACTCATTACTTTGCATAAAGCCAGCTTGACCAGTGTAGTGACCGTAGTGACCATAACTTTGACCCCATTAAAAGGTAGTGTTTCTGGGTTGGTGATAGTACACAACTATAGTCAGCCTTAAAAATGATATTAAATATCTCTATACATATTACCCCGGCTCCAGCTGGGCTGCCGAAGCGTTTAAGTTATTCCATCCTTAACACCTGGTGGAGAGTGCCACATGAACGTGATGCAGGTTAATGTCATGCCAAAGGACAGACCTTCGCATCTTCATTCCAGTGTTTAAACTACTCGAATGCAAGTTAATGGGAAATATTGTTGTGTAATGTGTATTTTTCTGAAATTAGATCATTAATATAGACCCTAAGTCGCAGTGTTACGAAAGAACTTAAAACAAAAAACTATATTTAGTGTTAAAATTATTGTTGCACCCAATAATAAAACATAAAATCGCGTGAATATCAAAATACTTCGGATATAATAACAGAAATTAATAAAAGCTTACATTCACATCATTCAAAGGAATAATAGGTCATTTCTGAAAGATTATCTTTTTTTTCCTTTGTAAGACCTATTCGAATTCGGGCACACAGATTTCAGATTTGTGATGACCGTATTTTTATGATCATTTTTTCCCCCGAAGAAATTACTAGTAGACCTAAGTTTGATTGTCTAATGGGGTGTTGCAAGAAAGTTGCGATTGATTGCAAGTTGCAACTGATCGGTACTGACCAATCCAAATCATTGTTGCAAGCGCATCTTCTTGAATGGACAGACCCTGAACCATTCAGAATGGTTGTTCTAATTTGCTTTACAATTTGCAATTGATTGCAACTTTCTTGCAACACCCCATTAGGCTGATAATTATTGTTGTTTAGTTGTCCAGGGGCCCGTTGCACAAAAGTTGCGTTTGAGCGCAACTCAGGAAAATCAAACGCAACTTTATTTTCAGCCAATCAGAAGTGCGCATTATAAAGGACTTGCGTTTTATTTTTAGGAGTTGCGATTAAAGGCAAGTTTTGTGCGACGGGCCCCATGTATGATTGTAATGGGTGAAGGATAACACGTCAAATATAATTGAATCAATAATAAATGATTAATATTTGGATTTAACCCAGGTCACTTCCAAGGGCAATATTCAACACATTGAAATAATACGCGTTTTCAGACCTCAACAACATCAACAATACGCAATAAAAACTACCACCAACAGCAACAAAAGCAACAACAATATAACAACAGCAACATGGCAACAACAGCAAGAAAAAAATGAAAGATGTCTTACGAACGAAAATATTAGTCGGTTTCGTATTTTATTATTATTATTATTATTATTTATTTGGCAAATTAATATGGTACATGTACAATAAAAATTGACAATGAAACAAAATTGTGTAACAGTAATAAATATAAGAGATAAAACAATAATATAAGTGCAGAGGTGTTTCTGGGCATGCTCCGCCAAACTGCAATTATAATCACTGTGACCATTGGGCCTTTCCACATCAGACCTGTTCACATGTGTAAGTAAATTCATCGTTATCACAATGTCATTCATCACAATAAAAGTTCAATGGCAGATCTAGGATAGTTAAAACGAAAATATTTTTTTTAAATGCAACTGAAACTGATAAAGAAATTAAGAAGAATAGTATTTCTAAATAGGCATACTGGCACAACTTCGCCAGGTTGGCTGACGCTTTTTTTTCTTCAGAATACCAACTTTCCATAGTCCAATTTAGAAACTTGATTGTATTTTCAATGGAATTTTGTAATAGAAATATACTTCATGATTATAAGACCAGCTCACTGCCCGAATATACTGCCACCCATCCCAACAACCCCCCCCCCCCCCGCCACTCAAGTCTATAATTTTGTTGGATCCAAACGAGCCATATAACAAAATAATAGAGATTAATGCCAAAACGTGTTTTCCTCGACTTTCAAGGGAAGGTCGAATCAGATTTCATGCTATTTCCTAATTAATGAATTATCGTCCAGCTTTGGCAAGTATTTCAAGGTTTCCTTAACTAAAATCAAAGAGATGAAAGTGAAAGGATGGGGAGATAGAAAGATAAAGAGAGAGAGAAGATGGAAAGAGAGTGGTTAGAAAGAGGAGAACGAGAGAAAGAAAGACAAATATATACAAACTAAATTGAACATAATTATAGTGAGACGGTTATTTGTAGGCAGCGATTTTCATAATTTACACAAATCTAAAACTCTCTCATTACCAAAGCTTGATGTCTATTGCTGTCTATTCCTCAAACTCTTTTAGATCAGCATTTTCGAATTTTCCTCTTTAAATATATATATCTATATATGAACTAGTTCACTTTTCCCCGAAACAAAAACATCTTTGCACCAAATAAAGAACTGAAATTCAACATAATGCATTTTTACGTCCCCCTTTCTATCAACATACACTATGACCATCAAAGGTAAAAGTCAACCACAATAATGTGTTACCCATCTCTCTCATTTTTTTTTTTTTTTGCTTTGAATTTACTTTAGTTGCCAGGATCGGGCAACCTTAACTTATTTTAGTTGCCCGTCAGTCCATTTTGAGATCTCGGACACACGCTGATGTCAAACAAGCTATATATAGATTTGTTTATAATTACGGGGTGATATCAACATTGCGATGAATGAAAACACAAGGATATGAAATATTAATTCTTCGTTATTTTTCCTTGACAGGACTGATGATTGATTTTTTATTCAACCCTGACAATCCGTCTGCACAAGGCCTTTGCACAAGTTGTCTTCATTGAGTCACTCTCAAAAAATGATACTTCCTTCATTGTCCAAAGTCACCAGAAGTCTTATCCAAGAATTCTAGATCTTTCTGTACACGGAATGAGATGGGTGAGTTCTGCGAAATGTGACAAATAATTTGTGAGCTTTCTCATTGACGGGCTGAACATTGAATTTCATGCCACATACTGTTAACAAAACCAAAGAGTTCACTATGAACACGGTGACAAAGAGAGCGAACAATTTATGCAGCTCCTCATTGCACCCTCCACAATAGCTCTAGTAGACAAAAGGACATCCCTTCACTGCTATTATGGAACACCTGTTCTACATATTTTTACAGGATAGCAATGAATGGATGTTCTTTTGTTAACCAGTGCAATTGTGAAGGGTACAATGAGGAGCAGCATAAATTGTCCGCTTCTTTGTTCGTCATGTTCATAGTGGTTTATCCTTGAAAAACTCTCCCACTTGACAAACATATTTAATCCACACAAAATCCTCTGACAAGTAAACAAAGGTTATCAGACCTATTGGTGCGTTTGGGGTCGAAAATTTGAATGGGGGGGGGGGGGGGGACAGTTTGCCCTGTATTAGAAACAATTGCAAATGCTAACTAATGAAACAAAGCCCCAAATTGAAGCACTTCTCAATGAAAATTGAAATTACCACTGACCAATAAATTGTTAATAGATTGAAAGAGGTTCATCGTGGTGAAGAATAATTGAAGAGAGTTAATCAGTTGTCTCACGATGTCTCACGACGTAGACTACCTACGTTTACGTTTGCACATCGTGAGACAACTGATTAACTCAATAAATTGTTGTTGTCATTAATCAGGAAGACCAGATCAGGAGTCCCGCAGGGATCTATATTAGGACCGTTGATATTCTGTCTCTTTATTAATGACTTTATGTAATGTAAATTTGCATTTCAATCCTAAAATGTCTCTTTATGCTGATGGTACAACTATTTTTGATCATGGTAAAACAATCAAGAAGGTACCGAAGAACTTTCAAAATGATTTTTTTATATACATTCAAATGGCTAGACCTCAATAATATGCATTTACACCGTCAAAAGACGAAAGTCATGGCATTTGGTCATAAGAAAAAACTGGGTAATGATTTTTTGTTAATAAAATTCAGAAATTTACCTTTAAAAATGTTTGACTCCCGTATGACTTGGAGTGAACATGTTTCTGCTATTTGTAAAATCTCTCTGGCAATAGGTAGTATTCTTGATTAATGTAGTATATCATGAGAAAGCTGTGCAAAAATCCATAGGGATAAGATACAAAAACTCTAGGCCAGAATAAATATGCTAGAATGATTCTGAATAAGGATTATCATACATCTCAGCGTTCTAATACGAACTTATCTAGAATCATTGATATGCAAAAGAATTGTTAAATATAGAACAAGTTATTCTTTAAAATGTCCCCCAACTACCCCGCACAAGGACAGAATATAAAAAATTCTTGTGCATAATAATGTTGGAGCCAGTTTTTTAATGCACTCCCTGCATGGTAATGCACGGGCGTCTACATTCCTTTATAAGTTAAAAAACTATGCAAAGCTTTAAGTCTTGACTCAATGGAATTATAACATTGCTATTCAAATATGTACATTTTATAATACCATTAATTCACTCTCAATTTACCACGTTACCTAATGAATAAATAAATAAATATATAGCGAGAGAGGTGTGGATGTGTATACCGTTCGGTTGAACCATGTTGTGGACAGATAATGATGGAACGGAATGAAACAGGTCACTCGGTTAATTTACAAGCTTTCGGCTCCTGGCCTTCTTCAAGTTTATTTGCTAAATCAAACAGAATGAAACAAATAATAATAATAATAAGCAATTTAACAAAACTAAAAACAGAACAGAATTATCATAAAGTTGGCAACATAAATCAAAATGAGTAAGTGATATTGACTTGGCAAATATTAGATGGATCCATCTGAGGCATGCGGCTTGCCTTTGTTCAAAACTCACCTGCCCCCGCCAAAGGAATTAATTAATGAGCCCTTTTTAAGCTAATGGACTCAAATTCAATTGCTTCCTTTGGTTAACTATATCACAAGTCTTCTTCGGGAGTTTTTCTGATTTTATTTTTATAAAAATCCCGATGAGTTACGCTTCAGTGAGCACAAGAGATGAGCAAATTATGCAAATGAGAAGAAAATTTAGGGCTTTAATCCGCTTTGATATACTGCTACTGGATATTAATTTGGAGTTAAGTTCCTGCTTATTGTTTGTTTGTTTGTTTGATTTATTTTATTTCTGCGTTCAATGGCATGGTACAAAATATAATAATATTACAGAAAAATATATATAAACAAATTGTCAGACATTAACAATTTACTTCTTAAATACAAAGAAAATATGCATACAATATCGGAAATTAACATTTTACAATGAAGAGGATTTGTGAACGCAGGAGACCGTCATCATAAGCGAGTTGCTTGATGTCGATGGCGACCTCATTGGTGACCGCCAGAAGATATGTCGACAATTTCATGCAATAACTCAGGGTATAGAATGAACACAAATCATCAATGAAAAAATGCCAAATTTCACTTCTGTTAAGTATTAACTCAGCGCAATTTTTCTTTATACCTTATCAGCGCAATTTTTCTTGTATACTTTATAAAACATAAATTTTCATCCACTTAATATGATAAAACTTCAACAGAAAGAAAAAGGGTCGTGTTCATTTTGCAAGCAGTGTCGATTGAAATTGATTGAATTTTATCATAAGTGAATGAAAAATTATGTTTTATGATGATATATATGTATAATATCCTCTGTTATATAATTATGAACAGAATATTGATGTAAATCAATGATGTTCAATAAAAATTCAGTTCAATTCAGTTCATTATAGAGGTATTGTTATTCATATGTTCATATAGGCCTTATGAATATACGTGTCTCAATAACAACATCTCAACAAAAACTTCATGTTTCACATAAGCCTAACTATCATAGAGAGGTTAAAATGAATTATCCGTTCTTGATATGGCTATATAAAATATCTGTTTATATTTAGGCCTTATAGTATACTTCAATAACAACATTTGAGCAAAAACTTCATGTAACATTATATATGCCTAATTGTGTACAGCCTTTTACCCTTACTACAACACTGATATATAATAAATACATAATTATATTAATTTTATGAAATATGTTTCTTCTTTTCCTTTTCATTTCTTAAATTCACTGTCTCGTGTCTTCTGTGGAAACGGACCCATAGAAGGTCAGTCTCGTTATTTTTCCACTCATATTCAGCGAAATATTTTCGATTTGTACACTTTTGAAAGGTTGTACACGTCGACATGAGCTAATTATGATAGAGGTCACTGCATCGACGAGTTGACCTCGCCTTGGCGGTCACGTGATTGAGAGAGCCGAGCGAGGCATAGGGAGTGGTGAGATGGAGGGGGGGGGGGGGGATGTAAAGGGGAGTGGAGGGAAGGGGAAGGCAGAGGACGGAAGAAGGGACACGGTGTGACACACAGAGAGGGAGAGAGAGCGAGAGAGGGGGAGACGCAGAGAGGGAGGGAGAGAGAGGGGGAGACGCAGAGAGGGGAATGGATGAGAGAGGAAAGAAAGAGACAGACAGACAGAGGGAGTGAGGAGTTACATGGGGGAGATAGAGAGGGGATAGAGATAAAGACAGCAAAGACAGAGACAGAGAAAAGATTCGGAGAAGAGAGGCATGAAGACAGATTAGTACACAGGAGATACATTTCATTTTATTTCTCTTTTTCTCTCAATATTGCTGCTTTGCATGTAAATAATAGAAAGAGAGAAAATATAGATACGAATACTTTAAGAAAGACAATATAAAGAAACACACACGGTCAAGAGCATAAGAAGATCTATGCAAAACGTGATGAGGAAGAAAACAAAAGAGAGAGAGAGAGAGAGAGCGAGAGAGAGGGGGAGAGAGAGAGAGAGAGAAAGAAAGGTATAGAACAAAGGGAAAACGAGAGGACACAATGTAAATGATGTGAAAAACATTTTTTCTTTACAAAAACAAAAGTCATTCCCTGCATGACGCTTCTCCAACCTCGGTCCCCCCTCTTATTTTTTTACAGTGGAAATGTTTTTTGATGGATATTCTTTACTGAAAATAATGAATGTTTGCGGTAAAATGGGAAAGCTAGAGGAAAAGTATTTTTCTGTGATAGCTACAAGCTTAACTTTGTTGCTCCTTGAGGAACATTGTCATAGAAGCATATCAGGCGGCGGATGTCTGATTAGTCTCCCTCAAGGCTGCAACATCGATTTCCCACTGACCCTGTCCATGACCTTGAGGCGATTATTTCCTAGCCTAATTAGAAACGACTCGTCTGAAAACCAGCTTCAAGGGGAAAAAAAACTTGGAGGGATATAGATATGGACCGACATCTGCGGCCATGAAAGTTTTCCTCTTTGTCATTGTTTGTTTTAATATTTAAAGGTACTTCTTCCCTTTTGCAGCCCTAAATGTTGAAGTTGTGTGAGTATTATAATTGGAAAACCTGTGCGGATGTGAAAAAGATATAATTTGCTTTTAAGTAAGTAATAACAACTATTTGGCAACACTTTGTTTTTCGACTCGAAAGAATTTTTTTTTTAAATTGTGTTTTGACCGTTACTAGTACATGATTTCAAACTAGCTCCCTCTGCGACAAAGCAAGATTTTAAATTCTAACAAAGGAGTTAGCTTACGACCTTTAAATTTTGTCATAGTTAGTATCTACAGGATGTCTGCTAAACATGTGCAAAGTTTCGAGGAATGTGTGTAAGACTGCAAAAGGGAGTTTGACATTGCAATAATCATAATCCATATTAGCGTTAAAAAAAAGTTATCAGAATTCTGGGGTCCAGTTTCCCTCCAAAATGTGTGATAACACAAAGTGGCAACTCCATATCTTTCGAGCTCTTCTCCCATTTTGCTCTTTACAGATAATTGTATAGGCCTACATTTTCATTTTCTTAGTTGTTGATGAAGGAATATATTCGTTTCATACAGGTTTTGTGCCAAAACATGTGTGCAGTGGTTTTATCTCGGGTGCATAATTATGTGATTCGATATTTTCGTTAGAAAAAAAATGGAAATAGTAGTAATAGGACAGTGCTGTGGTAATAGTAGCGGATTTTTTCTATTTTTCTTGATAACGTCATCTCATTTTTGGCGAGTTCCGTTTTCAAGCAGGCTTCTATCTAATCAAGATATGAATATACAGAGTAGAAACGTTTGTTTGTAATCGTGTATTCCTTTATGTTGTGGTAACTTCTCCTTCTCCTTCTTCTTCTTCTTCTTCTTCTTCTTTTTCTTTTTCTTCTTCTTCTTTTCCTTCTTCTTCTTCTTCTTCTTCTTCTTTCTTCTTCTTCTTCTTCTTCTCCTTCTTCTCTTCTCCTTCTTCTACTCCTTCTTTTTCTTCTTCTTTTTCTTCTTCTTCTCCTTCATCTCTTCTTCTCCTTCTTCTTCTATTCCTTCTTTTTCTTCTTCTTCTTCTTCTTCTTCCTCTTTTTCTTCTTCTTCTCCGTTTATCTCTCTCTGTCTCTGTATCTGTCTCTTTCTCTCTACACTTTAACAAAATAAATCCGTTTTTACCCTGCGTCATAGATTCTAAACTCATAACTGTAATCGAGCTCTGTATGTAAAGTGGTACTTTTTATATGTTTACATGTTTATAAAAGTTGTTGAATAATTTATCATTTTGAATATACATCAGATGCAAACGGTCAACAATATTTTACTAGGGGTATGATAATTTCTATTTTCAGGAAGAATGATTTAAATTCTAGTCTCCCTGCTGTACGAATAACAATCATCATAACTATAGGTAGTTTCGAAAAAGATTCAATTCTATTGATGATGATGATGATGATGATGATGATGATGATGATGATGATAACGGTAACGTTATATAAATAAAGGTGGTATGAAATGATAATGATAATGATGGTGATGATGATGGTGATGGTGATGGTGATAATGATGATGATGACATTGATTATTAAGCCCTTTTTAAGTAGTTTTAATCTCCATCATAACCCTCTCTATCTCCTCCCCTCTCTTTTTCATACATTTACTCTCTCTCTCTCTCTCATCTACAAGTCTTTATGTCGGCGTGTCAAAATACATACTGGTACCAGTCATATCAAGTCATTCCTTGATATCATTTACCCAATTTCATTTCCTTTACTTCTTTCTCGTTATTTTCTTCCTTACCAGGACCCTCGGCCTGCGTGACAATTAGAAAGTTTTTTTTTTTTAATTTACTGAAGCTCCATACTATAGTCTAGTACGGCCAATATCCATGGTCAATATTTCTTTTGACGTATATAATAATATTCTTCACCACGCTTCCGATCCTCCCGACGGGATGGTCAGTGAAATTCACTGGCGTATTTAACCCTTTCAAGGCCGACGTGACTTTTCCCGGGGGCAAGGAGCGAATTTGCCGCCCCTCCCCCACCCCAGACATATTAATGACTTACTTTTTAGTTAAGTGAGGCCGGATTCGAGAGAGATGAACAGAGGCATGAAGAGTGAAAGAGTAAAAAGAAGGGAGGGGAAAGAGAGAGAGAGAGAGAGGGGAAAGAGAGAGAGAGAGAGAGAGAGAGATGAAGGCAATGCTGGCGTGCAATGACCGTGATCGAAAGACGATGTTGACCCGAAGTCCACTAATTAATCGTCGAGGACACTTTCTCAGGACACTCGCTCGATATTTCAAGAGGTCATTTTTTTCGTGTGTTTTTTCCCTTCTTTTTTTTTGCCCTTATTCCCAGGTCATATTCACTGACCTGCGTTGGACAGTGATAATGGTCAGTCGAGGCCAGAAAGCGACATGAAATACTGACCAGCGCAATTTTCGCATTAAGAGACGGATACAAAAATTGATCGCTACCTGTAATAATGATTGTTCTGACGGCCTTGTGTGAAAAAATAACAATGGGGGCTACAATGTAAAAAAAAATATACAAGTATTTTCTCCACGATCAACTTCTGGTCATTTTTATCTCTATGAGCGCTGTGTGCACAATAATGTTGATAATGATGAGGATGATGATGATGATGATACTACTACTACTGCTACTACTACTACTACGACTACTACTACTACTACGACTACTACTACTGCTACTACTACTCCTACGACGACGACTACTCCTACTACTACTACTACTACTGCTGCTACTACAACGACGACGACGACGACTACTACTACTACTACTACTACTACTACTACTATTACTATTACCACTACTACGACTACGACTACTACTACTACTGCTACTACTATTACTACTACTAATACTTCTACTGCTGCTGCTGCTGCTACTACTACTACTACTACTACTACTACTACTACTACTACTGCTACTACTACTACTACTACTACTACGACGACGACGACTACTACTACTACTACTACTGCTGCTACTACTACTACTACTCATACTACTACTACTACTACTACTACTACTACTACTACTACTACTAATAATAATAATAAAAATAATGATAATAATAATAACAATATTACTATTACTACTACTACTACTACCACGACTACTACTACTACCACCTATACTACTACTACTACTACTACTAGTACTACTATTACTACTGTTACTACTACTACTACTACTACTACTACTACTACTTCTACTACTACTACTGCTACTTCTACTACTACTCCTACTACTAATAATAATGATAATAATAATAACAACAATCTTCTCTATACGCTGTACAAGCATAATGTAATACCTATAACATACCGTGATATATAAGCGTAGATAAAATCATGTTTCAAATAATTAGGTGATGCGGAAAACTTAGGTTTTTATTTCAGGTTTGAAATCAATATTTTTAGTGGGTGCCTTTCGGATGAATTGATGGAGATTTTTTTTAAAAACCCAGCAACTCCAAAATGGCATATGGTATTAAAAGCAAATATAAAATACGGAAGATACCATGAAATCGTAAAGGTCAAGTGCTTCCTTCTTTCTTGAAATAATCCCAAAATAACCTGAACATATAATTCTGTATAAAGATGTTTTAATAAATAAATAAATAATCCCGAAATAATCCCGAAATAATTCCGAAATGATCCAGATACACACCTACCTCAGTTTAAAGAAATTTGCATCCGTTGACCATGTGATTTGCCATTAGTGTGATAATCCACCCACCCACAGGACATGGTGATGTTCTGATTAATTAGTGTAGATTTTCCAAAGACTTAGATTTCTTGATACAATTAAGTCTCCAGTGGTAATTATTTCCTTCACCTTCCCCGATATTTCATTTTTATATAATTACTCTAATAGTCTTCACTGTTATTGAGTTGTATGAAAGGTTAAAAAAATGTAGGATAATGTAGGAGCTTTCTCATTCTTTTATGTTAGTTTGGAAGATTATCATAGTAGCAATGTCCCTGAAAAGGATTGCTTGTCAAAAGCCCTCACATTCAAAATATGACAATAAAACACCTGAAATGTTCGGGCCGAATATTTGTGTGTAGTCCTATATACACACATTTCTGTGTGCAGTGCATATGACTCTCAGCAGGATCGAGTAGATTTCTTAGCATTTTGGTGATTCCAAAACATTACAGCATACACCATTCTTATGTGCTATATAATCGACCTTTCCTAATTGCTTTGAGACAGTTTCTTTCACAATTCAATCTCATGACCAGAACTCAACTTTATATTTAATGCTTTTTATATTGCTTTTAGTAATCGAAAACGTTTCTGTACTTAGTT
The DNA here is from genome assembly GCA_025617745.1 of Heliocidaris erythrogramma. NCBI lineage: Eukaryota > Metazoa > Echinodermata > Echinoidea > Camarodonta > Echinometridae > Heliocidaris > Heliocidaris erythrogramma. Next base: position 27,318,350 of record CM046858.1, on the reverse strand, counting down.
TCGTCTCAATTATTTTTCATATTGTCAATTGCGCAATAGTTATTGTTATATACTCCGTGACGTATCTTGCGAGCTCGTCTCCAATTTTCCCTGTACTGAAAAATAAAAAAAATCCCATTTTTCTCTCTAAAAACTATTTTATCAAACGTGCACCAAATCTTGCGAGCTCATCTCCAATTTTCCCTGTACTGAAAAATTAAAAAAATCCCATTTTTCTCTCTAAAAACTATTTTATCAAACGTGCACCCTATATAATCATTTCACTTATATTTTACACAAAACTGTATGATTCAAATCTGTTCCCTCATCAAAAACAAAGAAAATGAAAATTTATGATTTGTTTTGTGTATGAAGCAAATGGGAGAGGAGCTCTCAAGCTACGTCACAGAGTTGCCAATTTGTGTTTGGTTGATTATAACCTCTAAAATTCTTATTGGATTTCTTATCGGATTTTGCTCAAACTTTCATTGATCTGTTCCTTTAATTTTCTGCTTCTTTGAATACCAACTTAATATCAGGGTGGCATTTCCCTTTAAATATCATATGCTGTATCAAAAAGCATCTTCCTTTCATACTGACCATAATTTTTATTTTGCTAACTTTCAGTTGTTATTTTGTTGTTACTTTAACGATACATATCCATAAAAATAAACTGGGGATCGTCCACAGACGCGAGGAGATTTACCTGGGCCCTGTGTGCAGTAGACAACCCCCCCCCCTCCTATGTACGCCACTCCATTTACATGATGTTTAGTAAATGTTTGTCCATATCAGGCCCCTAAAGCTCCGCCATCTTGTCGGGGTCCATTAGAAGGCCCGATAAGCACCGTTGCATAATTCATGAGCGTAAATGCATGATTCATTTTGTAAGATGCTCCCCGAGAGTAGCGTGTGTTTGTATGTGGTATGAAAACAAATTCGCACATCAGCTTGGGGCATGCGCAGTAAGAAAGGTCAAATTCAGTAATATATGCATTTATGGTAATGTATTCATTGCTTCAACGCAACAGATTCGGCGAATCAGCGACGGCAATTTCTAATTATGACAGACGGGGCTCGGTCAATGCACTTTAATTGTAATCGATCTCCAAATCAAAATCTATCGCTTTGCAAATATGTAAACAAGTAAATAAAGCTTAAAAATGTAACCGGACCGAATCAAATGTAATCATGAACAAAGATAATGTACAAATAATGTGAAGTATTTGACACGTCGCCAGTGGCAAAAGTCTCTTTTCTTGTTGATATACTTAATACCCGTGAATGTATTCATTAAATATGCGTTAAGTATAATGATAAATAAATACATAAATAAATACATAAATAATACATGCATAATGAATAAAAAACAAAGAAGTTATCTTTCAAAGTAAGATTTTTTTCAGGGATGGTTTTCTTAATAGGAAGGATAATCTTCATTTGGGGTGTGGGGTTGGGGTCCTTTAGTTAATTGAGGTTTTTTGTACCATTTTATTTAAACTTGATGTTAATGTAATTTTGTTTTTATGTTGGCAATTAAATAAAAGTGTACGTTTATTCTCTTTTTTAAGGGATTTTTTTTTATTTGTCAGGAATAATCAAATTACCGGGAAGAAGTATATGTTCTATATTAACGTTTACTTTGCATTTGTGAGTAAAATTTATGTTGCCATTCCTTTCCAGCTTTCATGCCTGTAAGTCACCACTCAATCACATGTCTTACAATACCATCCATTTACTTCTACTTATGATTAACCATTCCAGTCAGAGCTTATTGTCTTCACTCTTCCTTTCATTTCAAGCAGGGGTGTCGCTAGAGCATTTTGAATGGGGAGAGGTGGGGCAATACTAACCGTGCCGAAAAAAAAAAATTCCCACAAATTTTCAATAATGAAAAAAGAAAATGGAAGTTCTATTAGTTTTATATATTTTTTGACATGCCAAAATACCGACAGTTTGAAAATTACAAATATTAAGGTGTATTACCCTCCACCACCCTAGGGGTGCATCCAGGATTTTGTAAAAGATGGGGCACACGTTGCAGAAAATTCTCTGACAAGTTGAAAAAGAAAAAGGGGGGTACAATCTTGGAGTTGTATACTGAAGGTATGCCACTTTGTATCAAGGGGGCATGGGCTGCAAGCCTTCTCTCACTGCCTCCACCCACCCCTACCCCCTCCAGCGATACCACTGCTTTTACTCTCATTTTGTATCTTTCTCATTCCTAGTCACTCTAGCTTACCTTTCACAGAAATTTTAAATTTCACATTTCTAGTTATGGAACCCTCCCACTTTGAATCCTCTCATACATAAAAGTATATCACATGAACATTATCACTGAAAGGAGAATTTTGAATTTGACAAGCTCTAAAAAAATGTAAATATTTAAGGCAACTAGATGACTTTTCATCTCCTTAACATAAGAGAGATAAACTAAATCTTGTTGTTGTTGTTATTGTTGTCTATTTAATAACAATAAATATCAATTAAAATAACAAGTTTATAATTAAACAAAAAATAATAATGAAAATCTTTGCAGAAGTCTAAATTTTCACATCACATATAATTGAATGAATATTCAGGGTTTTTTTCAACAGTTTTCAAGAAATATTCATGACAACCGCTTCATTGTAATAAATTATACTGTTGCTGGTCACCAACATAATTCAAATCTAGGTTTGGTTAAATTTCATTCAGCTGAAGGCACTTATTTGTTAGGCTTTCAGCAAATGCAATATTCCAATAGAAATCCTCCCAATCAGAAACCATGATATCTGTATTGTTTTATTTTGAATGAAAGCCTCACCTTCATTACATATCTCCACTTGTGAGATTGCTGATTAATGAGGACCTTACAAAAATACATATTGAGCTAGTATAATATTAAATTGAAAGTTCACCCTGATTATAAGTTGGTTTTATAAGAAGCAGAAAACTTAAAGAAACAGATCAGTGAAGGTTTGAGCAAAATATGATACGACATAAGAAACTAGTTATGATTTTTTGCAGTTGTAATCAATCAAAGATAAATTGGCAACTCTGTGTCGTATCTTGTGAGCTCCTCTCCCATTTGCACTGTACCCCAAAAATCATTAATTTCCATTTTCTTTAGAGAAAATATTCAAACATACTTGGCATGCACCTTAGATATATAATCATTGCTCATACAATTTTTTGTTTACAAAACCTGTAGGAAAAAACCTATTCCTTCATCAGAAACTAAGAAAATGGAAATTTATGAAATCTTCTGTATGGAGCAAATGGGAGAGGAGCTCAAACCTCCACTGATCTGTTTCTTTAATTTTTCTGCTTCTTTTATAACCAACTTATCAGGGTGGACTTTCCTGCTAAATTATATGAGTTTATTCCTTGAACAGTTTTTTGAACATCCACTGCTGGCATCTGAAGCACATGGTATCATGATAAGGTAGATGTCTATGAAGAGCTGTAGTGGTATACCGTAAGTCTGTTGAATGAAAAGAGAAAATAGAACAAATTAAAAACTACTAAGGTCATACACAATATGACAGGACTGCAATGTGCCAGATATGTGTATATGCATGACTGAAACAGAGGAAATATAGCTTGATAAAAAGCTATTTTACCCACATTCATTAAAAATGATCAATCCTTTGAAAGAAATTCCCATATTTGACTAAAAATTCTTCTTTTAAAGGTCAGAGGGGAATGGAATTACAATTATTTCAAATAACTTGCTTCCTCCTCTACAAGTTGTGTACTATTGATATATTATATATATTATATATTTTTTATATTCATGTATTAAAAAAAAAACTTTTTTGTTGTGGGGGGGGGGGGGGGGATTACCACATTTAACACAGTATAGGCCTACCTCTCCAAGCTTGAGCAGGTCAGTACTATTATATTTGCTCTTTGTTCATCTCTCCTGATTGTGTATCTCAATATTCCTTCACCATCCATTGTAAAGAATCACGCTGTGTAAAAAAAGGATAAATAAATAAATTTATAAGTAAATGAAAGTAATTTAGAGGTTCACAAGATATATTTCGCAGGAAAAATTGTACTCCACTAATTCTTATATTTTCGATCTTCTTAAACATCTAGATACACGTAGAAATGTACATCTAATTTAGATCATAGATTACAGCTCAAAAGAAACCGTTTTCATAGAATGTATTGTGAATAAATGTGCAATCTTCTTCTCCATGCTCACACACAATGGTGGGCTTTGTTAGTAATGGTTTCAAATAATGTTTACATAGTTTAAAGACAAGCTATCAAAATAACAATGGGAACTAGTGAGGGTATGTGTAATATGATTTTAACGAACACTTTTAGGGACCCCTGGAAGACCTGATTGCTTTTATAGTTAATTTCCTTGTTTCCTGTTAAATTGATTTGACTTACGTAGTAAGCATATACAATACTCTTGAAAGATGAATGAAAATGTTCTGTAAACTTACCTGTAATTTAGGAGGGCTAAATTTCTGCTTCATGATGTACGGTCAACAGTTGTCGCAATGTTTGAATAACACTTCTTGGGTTCCTTTCCATTTTGATCTGTTGTAAAAAAAAGAAAAAGAAAACACAGTTGTAACTTCTTGGCTTTTTTTTTTTTGGCTTTCTTGATACATGTCACAGTTACATTGATAATAATTATTTTTATCACGCAAATACATTTGTAAATTCCAATCCATTATTTGTAATAGGTAAAAATTCAATATTCATCAGCTGTCTTATATTTATTTATTAATTAAGGTGCATTCAAGCTTTATAAGTTTCTTGGAAAGAAAAAGAAACAACCTCTGCAACTTATAGTGTGTCTGAAATTTTGAAAAGGGATTCATAAACTGGCTTAATTTACACCAGACTGAAGTTTTGCCCAAAATACATTTGCCTACCCCCCCCCCCCCCCCCATTAAAAAAAAAACTATCGGACTAATATTTAACTTAGTCAGTTTAATTGACCAAAAAGTATGATAATAGAACAAAAACACAGTCAGGCATGAATTGAAAGTGAAGTTGAAAAGAGTCTACATCCATCATAATTTCTTATCAAACATGGTTACTTTGAATTCGTTCCCAAACACAGCTTTAGCCCTAGGCCTAGCTAAGTGAGTCTACATCTACTCTAGACCGAAAATTCTGTCTCTCGTTCGTTAGCCTCTTATTTGGATAGGGTCGGTCTTTCACTTAGAGACAGAAACGCTCCATTCACTCGCCTGTGCAAACTCACTGACAGCCGAGAGGCAGTAGGCATGTCGTTTTTAAAAATCGTAATATTCACATTTTAACAATATTTGTGTAAATTAAATAGATTAGGCCTAGGCTCTATACTTAAACGAACATGTTCAACTTACCAATTTGACTGTTATTCCTTTTATTGCTAGTTTTTCAGGTAATTCAGGGTCCAAGGTTTTCTCCGTTTTAAAATCTTCCAGCCGTATTCAACTGTTATAGTGTGTAAGTCAATGTGCATTCGGTTTGCACAGGCGAGTGTATGGAGCGCTTCTGTCTCTAAGTCTAAGTGAAGAGCTACCGAACGAGAGACAGAATTTTCGGTCTAACAGTTACATCTACTCAAGATACGGTACTATTCTTCAGACTTCGGTTTATGGAATAAAATGTCAACAATTATTGTGAGTTGAAAATAGTAGATCCCACCATACAGTCGCACAGTCACAATCAGTCTCCAAATCTATAGTAGGGACGCCCCTCCCCTCATAAGTGGAGTCGCCCTACGATGCACGTGACTCCGATCCGCGCCAAGCCGCCATCTTGGATCGGAGCTGCTGGAGGGAAAAACACTTACCAAACCCCAGTCGTGCTTCTGAGATCTGAGATCAGCAAATAGGGTAAGAGAAATATCCTTTTTACTCTTTTTACTCTTTATAATAAGTTTAGACTGCTCCCCTTGTTGCGTTCCGCTCGGCGCGACTTCATTGGCGTAGGTCGGCAGGCGTCCTGCTCCTGATTTTTCGGGAGCCCTTGCAGCCGGTTTGCTTGCAGGTTTACTGCACTCACGGTCACACATAGGCCGGGGACAGGTTGGCGTGGAGACGACTAGGTCGTTCGCTGGCTGAGGGCATTCGGGTGTGTGTCCGTGAGTGCACTATTCCTTGCGATTTAAGGGATTTATGCAGTCTAGCAGTCTTTTTAGGTTAAATTAGGTTACGTTAAGGCTTAGTTTAAGTTCTAAAAGTGTGTGCTGTGTGTTTGTGTGCTATATCGGGACTTGGTTATCTCGTTTCGAACGTTTTTTGAAGCTTTCTTCGTTTTGCATTTGGCTGAACCTTGCCCTCTACCCTTTTTCCCTGGTTTTACTAGGGTCGCGTGCAGAGGGCAGATATCGACGGACAGCGTGCTTCCCCTCGTCTCCCACCCAACTCGTGTTGGGAAGGGAGAAAAAGTGGTCTAGCGCCATCTGGGTGAATAAACATTATAGTTAAAAACTCCGAATTAGTAGTGTGGAGTGGTCTAGCGCCATCTGGGTGAATAAACATTATAGTTTGAAGTTATAATTATTGATTTTGAGGTGTATTTTTGTGTGTGTTGAGTTGGAGTAGGCAGGTTGGGCCAGCCCACCTCTAGTAGGGAGCCCTCTCCGAAGAAAATAATAGAAAAAAAAAAAAAAAAAAAAAAAGAAATTAAATAAATATATAACGGAGGGGAGTGCCTAAGCCTGCTTGTGTGGTTGAGTGGCTTGGGTGTTTGCTGAGTGTAAGACCCAGTGGTTTGTCACCTCATTGGTGTGTACTGTTGATAGAGCAGTTGGGGAGGCCCTGTGGTGGATGGGTGCCTCAATTGTCCTGTTATAGGTGGATACTCAGTGTAGGTGGAGCCTAGTGGTTGAGTGCCTTACTAGTTAATAGTTAAGTAGTCTATTTAGTATTCAGGTACTATACGTAGTGAGGGAGGCCCTGTGGTGGATGGGTATCTCCCTGACTGTATTTTACATTTGAGTACACAGTTATATTTAGCATTTAAGCATTATACATAGTGAGGGAGGCCCTGTGGTGGATGGGTATCTCCCTAACTGTATAATATATTAGAGTACACGTAAGTATATTTAGTATTTAAGTATTAGTGTGTGCGAGGTCCTGTGGTTGGGTACCTCAGTAACGGTAATTAATATTTGAGTGCTTGTATTTGTTATCTAGTTATTATATATAGTGTGTGAGGCCCTGTGGTTGGGTACCTCACAAGAGTGCGATATTATTAGTGTGGCTGTGGTGGAGGCCTAGTGGTTGGGTACCTCCACTGCTGTGGTAGATATTTACTCGGTGTAGGTGAGACCCTGTGGTAGGGTACCTCACTAGCTATATTTTAATATTAGGTTAGGCATATAGTTATTGTGTGTGGGTGAGGCCCAGTGGTTGGGTACCTCATCAGTGTGGTATATAGTTATTGTATGTGGGTGAGGCCCAGTGGTTGGGTACCTCACCAGAGTGGTATAGTTATTGTGTGTAGGTGAGGCCCAGTGGTTGGGTACCTCACTAGTGTGATAGATTTTGTGTATGTGAGGAGGCCTAGTGGTTGGGCACCTTATTGCCAATCCTCTGGTATTTGAGGACCTAGTTATATTTTATATATTTTATAGCTAGTGCTAGTGAGGCCTAGTGGTTAGGCACCTTACCCCCGGGGGAAACCTAGACTTAGGTTACTACCAGGGACAAAGGTACCTCAGGTACCCGGATACCCGGGTCGGATAGTCGGATACCCGGTTCGGATAGTCGGATACCCGGTTCGGATAGTCGGATACCCGGTTCGGATAGTCGGATACCCGGGTCGGATAGTCGGATACCCGGGTCGGATACCGGTTCGGATAGTCGGATACCCGGTTTTGATCGTCGGATATCCGGTTAGGCGGATATCCGGTTCAGAAATAAGCGGTCCCGGATATCCGGGAGTAAGGAAAATTAATTTAGGACCATAGTCAAGGCCAATTCAGAGCTTTTTGAGGATTAAAGATCGGGAAAGTTATATCGGATACTAGTCGGTAATGAACGAGGATTTGGAGGAGGAATTTGTTATTGAAATTCAGGGTAGCCTTCAAGTACTGAGACTCCTTTTAGTAGCCTACCGGGCAGGCGTTATTACCCGCCAGGAGTTGGTCAATGCGTTGGTAGACCTGTTTTTTCAGTTATAAATCACTTATTTGATCTGGTTCTCAAATTGTTGGGATTGTCTTGATTGTGTTCGTATAATTACCTTTGTATTTGCTGTATTTGGTCTAGTGGGTTATATCAGGTGGTGGTCGTATGATGGATAATGCCACGCCAAAAGTGCCCATTAACTCGTGCTCCTTCCTGGAGTTGGCGACAATCCCTGGAATGACGGCTTCAGGGGTAGCTGCCCTGGCTGATGCAAGGGCCCGTCATGGGATCCTCACCCCAGACCTCTTCACCTCGGTGGCGGGTCTGGAGGAACTGCAGGCCCTGACGGACCAGTTTGACTTTGCCAGTCCGGACCCCCCGTCTTTTCGGGAAGGGAAACCGGCGGCAAGCCCTCTCCCCGAACCAGTGTCGGGGGACCCTCGCCACCGGGATTCGGAGCCCGTAGTCACCAGCACCCCGAGGACGCCAAGGGAGATGCATGGGGTCTACCAATACGACGTATACCCACCCCCTAATTACCAGGGGCAAGGGCGAGGGGGAGCTGGGGAGGTTGAACCCCCAAACTTAACGAGGTATGTTCCCCCAACCCCTGGCCAGGGATCCCGACCCCCAATGAGTCGGCCCCACACGCGCGCCTCATCCGAGGGGTGTCCCACCGATAGTTCGGACACTTCTTTGAATAGAGCCCCGGGACATCCCACCGGGGGAAGCGAATATTTCGATAGGGGCCCATCTAGGGTGGAGGGACAACAGGGAAGGAGGGCAGAGGTAATGAACCTGCCCTACCGAGATGCTAGGGCCGGGTGCTACTACCTGCCAGCGCCGAGGCGGCCTGCAGCCCCCTCGGCACTTGCGAATACCCGGTCGCGTGCCGGACTTTCATTTACTGGCCTTCCCAAAAGCCTTACATTCGACGGAAAGGGGAAGTGGGACCCCTTTTTCAGAAAGTTCTCCCTCATTGCAGATGATAGGGGATGGGACGGCACTGAGAGTCTGGCTTACCTTTGCTGGTGCCTAGAGGGTAAGGCCTTGACCTATTTTGATCAACTTGCCTCACGGGACCCAGACATGGATTACACCGTCGCTGTCCGAAAAATGTCGTCTCGTTTCAGTCATCAGGAACTCCCTGAAGCCGCTCACCTCGAGTTCCTCACAGCAAAGCAGGAGTCTACGGAGACCCTGGTGGACTGGACGGACCGGTTGCAAGAGTTGTGCTCCCGGGCGTTCCCGGGCTGTGATGATACTTTCCTACAGCGGCAGCTGGTGTTGCGGTTATGCCAGGGAGCACATGACCGCAATGCAGGGTATCAAGCCCTGAATCTGAGGCCTACCACGGTGGAGGCAGCTAGGGATACCATACGGTGGGCTCAGCATTCCCACCAGGCAGTCTATGGACGGCCTAAACAGGCTCGAGCTGCTACGGCGGACCCGGAGCAGATAGGGGAATGGACCCTCAACCAGGTCCAGACTCCCCAGAAGGAACCCCGGTTCCAGGCCCAGACTCCTCGGAAGGAACCCCGGTTCCCGGCCCAGACTCCCCAGAAAGAACCCCGGCTCCCGCCCGGGAGATCACCAACGCAGCCAGGAAATTACCGACCTGGCAATTACAATAGACCTGTCGGAATGGGGGAGATTATGAAGCGGATCGATGAGCATGGCCAACGCTTTGAACGCTTGGAAGGGAATATCTCCCAGCTGATAGAAACGGTAAAAAATCTCAGGGTGTCCCCCCGAGCGGAGGCCCCGAGGGGATGCTTCTTGTGTGGGGGCCTAGGCCACTTTCGGAAGGATTGCCCCCTCCAGCCAGGAGGGGTGCCTCCAAGTCCAAGGGTGTCCTCCGTTGAGGAGGAACACGAGGGAAACGCCCCCGGGTCGGAGACGGAGGCCGAACTCCGACCCTCAATTCACCAGGCCGAGGAGGAGCTGCAGCAAATGTAGAGTCCGAAGGGGCCGTCCCTCCCCAAGCCGGCGGCTGGGGGCAAGGGGATGTGCCCTGGCAACCTCACCCTGCTGATGCTATTGTGCAGGGTTTCGCTCAGGCAATTGGAACACCTATGAGTAGTACCACCCCTATTCGTGACGAAAGTGTCTCTGGGGAGGAAAGTGAAGAGGTGATTGTATGTCGCCTCGGATCCAGCTCTATGTCATATATACCCATCCAGGTGGGGAATGTATCCATCCAGGCGGTGGTAGATACGGCCGCGGAGGTTACCATCATCTCCGACCGAGTGTACGAGAGATTATCTCCGAAGCCCCCTAACAAACGTATGGTCACCCTGCTTGCGGCAGGGAGGGATATGCGAATGAATGGATTCATTGTGGGGCCCATCACTTTGAAACTCGGCTCTTCAACCTTCCAAGGGGATGTGTATGTGGCACCTATCGAAGACGACATGTTGTTAGGAGCTGACTTCCTGCATCCGCAGGGAGTGGTTATCGACCTGAAGCTCGCTAACTTTGGAATTGGCTCGGAAATGATCCCTCTACGGTTTGGGGGGCAGGACCCCGAGTATAAGGTTGCTAGAGTCCAGGCAGCCCAAAGGACTATCATTCCGCCTAATAAAATTAAGCGGATAACAGGAGTCTTGGACCAACGTTTAGGAGCTTTCATGTTCGAGCCTTTCCCCAATTTGGGGGTCATCATACCGCAAACCCTCCATAGGGAGGGGGACCAAGCTGATCTGTATGTGATCAATTTGGGAGAGCGCCAGGTGAAGTTGTTCCAAGGAGATATACTCGGTGGCGCACAAGAAGTTTCAGGGGTCTACACTTCCCAACCGGTATCAGAGTCGGCAGTCCGCCAGCTCAAAACGGAGGGGAGTGGAGAGATGCCAGCTCATCTCCAGGACTTATATGAACGTTCTGGTGTGGAGCTAAACAGTGAGCAGGCGGGTGAGCTGCGTAATCTTTTAATCGGTTACGCTGATGCTTTTGCCCGCAATGAATTTGACTTTGGGAATTTCTCATTGATCGAACATGAAATCGATACAGGGGAAGCCGCCCCTGTTAAACAGAAGATGAGGAGGACTCCACTCAGTTTCGCCAACGAAGAAAAGGCTCACCTGGATAAGATGGTTCAATCAGGGGTCATTCAGCCTTCACTCTCGGAGTGGGCATCGGCCCCGGTGTTGGTGAGGAAGCGGGACGGAGGGGTAAGGTGGTGTATCGACTACCGGGCCCTCAATGCGGTCACTCGAAAGGATGTTTACCCGCTTCCGAACATAGAAGAGTGCTTAGACACTCTCGTCGGGAACGCCTGGTTTTCGAAATTAGACGCCAACTCGGCTTACTACCAGGTCAAGATAAAGCCTGGGGACCGCAAGAAAACAGCTTTCACCACCAAGTATGGGTTGTTCGAGTTTGTCCGGATGGGCTTTGGGCTTTGTAACGCCCCTGCCACCTTCTCACGGGCCATGAATCTCGTGCTGAGGGAGCTCAACTGGGCAACTGTGTTGGCCTTTTTGGACGATATTATCGTCCTTGGGACTGATTTCGAGGATCACCTGAGGAATCTGTCTCGGGTACTGCAGCGTTTTCGGGACTACGGCCTGAAACTGAAACCTAAGAAGTGCTTGTTGTTCCAGCCCAAGGTGGAGTTCTTGGGACGGAATGTGAGTTCCAATCGGGTGGAGTTGCGGGAGGAGCACGATGCAGCCGTGCAGCAGTGGCCCGTACCCCAAACCACCAAGCAAGTGGAGCAGTTCCTGGGCCTGGTGAACTACCATCGGGCATTCATTAAGGGCTACGCCGAGCTGGCAGTACCTCTTTACCGAATAACCGGGAAGCACAGTTTCCATTGGGGACATGAGCAACAAGCCGCCTTTGAGGCCATCAAGGAACGCCTAGCAACAGCGCCAGTATTGGTGATGCCTAATGGACAGGACCCCTTTATTTTGGACACCGACGCCTCCAATGAAGCTATTGGGGCAGAACTGTTGCAGCTGCAAGAGGGACAAGAGAGGGTGATAGCCTATGGGAGTTGCGCCCTCACCCCCGAACAGCGGCGGTATTGTGTGACCCGTCGGGAGCTACTGGCCGTGGTGAAGTTCACCCGACAATACCGGCATTATCTGCTGGGAAAGCCTTTCCTAGTACGCACCGATCATAGTAGCCTGACCTGGCTTCTGAACTTCCGATCCCCGCAAGGGCAGCTTGCCAGATGGATGGAAGAACTCAGTCAATACGATCTGCGACTGGAGCACAGGCCAGGGAAGAAGCATGCGAATGCCGACGCATTGTCACGCATACCCCCTGTCACTGTGTTCTGTGAAGAATTCCGAGTAGGATTCTCCCTGGAACAGTTGCCATGTGGGGGGTGCCCTTACTGCCAGAAGGCCCACATTAACTGGGCTAGCTTTGCAGAGACAGTGGACGTGGTAGTCCCCCTGGGCCGGCGCCCCCAAGTTCAGAGGGTGTCGGGCGACGAAGGGGAACGCCCTTTGGCCTCAACCTCAGTGGCGATCAGTTGTTCGAAGCTGGGGCCAGAATTAAGGATAATACGAAGTAGTTTCCGGGCATCTCGGTTGTGTATAGTTACCGCAGAGGAAGCCGCCCCGCTGCCAGAGGACAGACTCCGCTTGGAACAAGAAGCGGACGAGCAGCTAGCGGGGATTCGGAAGTGGTTAACGGACAAACAGGAACCGGATGGGGCCACCACTATGTTGTGGGGCCCAGGGGAGAAATACCTATGGATTAACCGTAAGCTGTTCTCCCTTCAGGAAGGACTCCTCTGCAAGCAGACTGAGGACGGTTATCTTCTGGTAGTCCCTAGGTCCTTACAGATGGAAGTCTTGGAGGCTAACCACAATCTACCCGCTGCGGGACACCCGGGCCGAGACCGCATGTTGGCTCTACTTCGGACCCGGTACTTTTGGTACCGGATGGGTCAGAGCGTGGAGTTATTCGTTCGGGAGTGCCCGGACTGCAACCAGAGTAAGATTCGGGAACGCTACGGCCGGAGTGCATTCCTCGCATTCGCCAAATAGGAAGCGTTCTCGCTCCGCAAACCCGAGTTCATCTCGGGGAAAAACTTCCTCTCACCGGGTCACATCCGGGAGCCATTCCGGTTCACATTCTGATAATGTGGGTCCCAGTCAGGGAGGCAAGGCCCCTCGGGGGGCAACTAGGGAGCGCTCCTACGCGGCAGCGACGGCGGGGGCTCCCCCACGCCCCCAGCCCTTAATGACCACGGAGGCTGAGAAACCTCAGCCTGCTGGACCCTCTATTCCCCGGCGTTCGGAGCCGGGAAATCCTAGGGGAGCGCCTTCAACGGCTACCCGACCCCCCATGTTGGCAGTGGATAGCCACTTCCATCTGGACCGCCTGGAGCGGAGATCCGGGAAGAGGGGGATGGCGGCCATAAGGCATATCTCACAGCGGCGACCGCGCGTGCCTGTGGAGATCTGCGGAGGCATCCTAAATTACTGTGACCCGGCTCATTACCGGGAGATCCGATTCCCGGAGAATAAATTCTTCCGGGTAGCTGTGGGGATCCACCCCAAACACGCTAGGGCTGTAGATCCGGTCACTTTGGCCGATCTACAGAACCGGCTGTGTGACCCGAAGGTTGTCGGGGTGAGCGAGGTTGGCCTGGACTATTCTGTCCATGAAGACGAATGGCCCCACCAGGAGACCTTGCTCAGGCGGATCCTCAAACTTGGGGTTACTGGGAAGGTCTTAATCATCCACATGAGGGGTGAAAAGACCGACCCCGGGAATGGCCTCCCTTCCCGCAGGATCCGAGCTATCCTGGCGGAATGCCAGGTAAGCCTGCAGCAACGGATTCATATCCATTGCTGCCAACTGCCATCCCAGGAGCTGGAGGCGTGGCGTAAGTCCTATCCCCAATGCTATTTTGGGTTCTCCGGCACGGTTTGCGGGCTCGGCGAGGATCAGGTGGCAGCGCTTAGGAGGGTTCCTAGCGACCGCCTCCTGATCGAAACTGACTCCCCCCACCTATCGGGGGATCCCTTCGTGCAGCCAAATTCCCCAGCCTATGTTGGGGAGGTGGCGCAGGAAGTTGCTCGCTGCCGGGGGGTTGACCTGGAGGGACTGCTCCAGGAGACCCGGCTGAATGCCGTTCAACTTTACGGACCATGGCACTCCGGCTAAGCTCCTGGGTGCCAGAATGCCCCCTCAGAACTCCCGGTATAGCCGGGGATTGGGGGAGCATTCATTATTTTTTCCTTCAATTTTTGGAGGGTTCGAATACCTTTATTCTTGGCAAGGTTTTACTTGCTCGATCTTGTTGAGAGTTTTCGTTTTTATGGAGTTTGCCATAATTTGGCTGTGTTTGGATTTTGTTTTGGTTTATGTTTTGGCCCTGTTTTGTGGGCGGGTTGGTGTTTTTCTTTTTATAAAAAAAAAAAAAATTACCTGTTGATTGTTTTTGTCTTCCCTGGGCAGCTCAGGGGGAGGCGTTTTTTGGGCGCCCTACTTCAAATTGGGGGGCTCTTTTGATTAGGGATTGGTTGTATTTTGGGCAGGGGGCTCATTTTTTAAAACGGGGGGGAATATAGTAGGGACGCCCCTCCCCTCATAAGTGGAGTCGCCCTACGATGCACGTGACTCCGATCCGCGCCAAGCCGCCATCTTGGATCGGAGCTGCTGGAGGGAAAAACACTTACCAAACCCCAGTCGTGCTTCTGAGATCTGAGATCAGCAAATAGGGTAAGAGAAATATCCTTTTTACTCTTTTTACTCTTTATAATAAGTTTAGACTGCTCCCCTTGTTGCGTTCCGCTCGGCGCGACTTCAAATCTATTCTAACCGTACGTTAGATCCACAAGATTCCAAGGCCAAGTTGGACTAATGAATACACTTGTGTGCAGCATATAGATGGACAACATGAGGAAAAACTTATGCAATAGTCTATCATAATTCAAAGAGTTGACTAACGTTATATCTAGATCTAGATTTAGGCCTACTTAGATCCAATATTTCTTGCTTGCATGCACTGCATTTTTGACGCTGTAGCCACCGCGCCGGTGGCTGGAACTGACCCGGGACTGCCTGGGTAGCTGTCATGAGCCGCAGCGTGTGAGGACAGCCATCTCCGTGTCAAACTACCTCTCGACGATAAATTTAGAACTGTAATTTCGAGAGAAAATTGTTTCAGTTCTTTTTCAACACAACTCTTGTCAATCCTTTTAAATTGTAGAGAAATTATTATAGATCACCTAGAATAGTACAACTAATTGTTATTAATGAATTAAATTATATAGTTTACTCGCAATTTGAGCTCTACTCACCTTGTACTTTTGAACTAAAATCTCTCATTTCGTGCGGGTGACGTCATTGCATATAATCTGCATAATTAATTGATCTTGAGTGACGAATTTGAGGTCAAAAAAATTAACATAACCCTGATCGATACTATCGAAATAGATACATATTCATAACATAGCATCCAATCAAAGTCTCACAATAAAATGACAAGCGCAAGAAAAATTAATAATGCAACAGCTATTATCGATATCACGGCGATAACGGGTGCTTATCGTCCTTTCTAATGGTCCCCAAGAGGCGTGGCCTAATTCCATTCGCGTAATGATTTCCGCGCGTGCTGCTTTCCGTCTAGTAAATCTATAATACGTCTATGGTCCATATACTGTGACATTGAATTAATGTTGGAAGGTTATATCAGATGAGATGCCAGCACACAGGTCTGAGACTAGTCTTTACAGAAAGCACAATTTTTTTATTTTGCATAACCGCCTATTTGTCATGTCCGTCATAAAAGAAAGAAATATACTTACGAAAAATGCCCAACGCTAATGTATTTCATTTGATTTTCCGACGTGAAAATTGTTTCTTAACTTTGTTTCAAAATATTACAAAAGATCACTTTGTGTCCTATTGAAAAATTAAATAAAAAGATTAAATCTGGGGACTGAAATGAGGTTAAGCTCCAGGGTAGTCAGGAAGCATGTGGCGACGTATATTGCATGTTCAAGGTAAGGTCGGTGAAAGAGATGGAGAGAAGGAGGAAAAGAAGAGGGGAGAGACAATGTGGAAGAAATTTCCCTTGAAGTCCTTAGAAGGGATAAGCCTATTTGAAGGCCTAGGCTTGAAAACAAAAGAGGGATTTCCTGATGTAAAATCAACATATTTTAGGCCTATACACTAAAGAGTATATGTTCTGGGCTATATACTATCCACAAAAATCTTTTTTTTTTTGCAGAATATACATATACAACAGTTACTACAATAGCACGGGGGCACCTGCCCCAAGTCGAATGAAAAAAATAAGAAAAGGGAGAGAAAGAGGGAAAAAGAAATGGGCAACGTGAAAAGAATTAAGATTTGATATGACCCGTTCCCACACCCTATCTTCATTCGGTGGTCCTTCTCTCTTAAATTTCATCCACATAGCAACACCAGCCCCCCCCCCCCCCCCATACACAAGTGCCCCCTGAATGAATATCCCCGGCTACTGGGTTTTAAAGATATTCGTTTTTCTCCGAAATACGAGCTGATGTTGAAATCCAGAAGCTAGAATTGTATTACACCTCCCAAATAATAAAATACCATCTCGTGCAGGCCCGTAGCCAGAGGGGGTCGGAGGGGTCGGACGACCCCCCCCCCCCCCTTCTTGGGCTGAGGTCCGCTTTTTCATGAAAAAAAACACACACACACACCTTTAATCTTAGTTACCAGAATTACCCACACGCTGTCAGTTGTACAGCATCAAAGCTGGTGTAGTGAGTTGCAGTGATTGCCAACATTTTGGAAAAAGTAGTAAGTAGATTTTCATAACCCCTAAATTTCCCATCTAGATTTTAAAATTTTCCGGGGGGGAGCATGCCCCCGGACCCCCTAGCAAGGACCTGGCTTCGGTAGGTCCGCATTGATTATGACAAAAAGGTCCACTTTTGCCCAAAACGACCCACCCCTTTAGAAACCCTGGCTACGGGCCTGTCGTGGGTCAGCGATTTTGTTTAATTTTAAAGAAGGAGCTGGGCAATACCCTGTATTCTCGGAAAGAATGTTGTAATGACGTAGTACCACTTTAAATGTTGACCCAAAACATATATATATAAAAGCAGGCGATCTAACGATAGTTGCGCACGTAAAAGCTGACCTTCGCAGTCAAATAATTAGTCCGTACAGACGTCTGCGATGAGTTTTCCCGGCTCGGCCGGGTTGGCACTCAAGGACAGCCTCGACCCAAAATAGCGCGGCAACCGATTTTTTGCCCCGTTGCCCCCCCACCCCCCTCTCTCTCTCTCTCTCTCTTGCTTTTTGTATTGCTACATGAAAGTGAAAATGAATTCTATATCCTCTGTTTTACACTCACTGTTACAAGGTCGACTAATCGTCTGTAACTCATTATTGTAAGCAGTCACTACAGAATTATTGATCTACCACTGTGGTAGATCCATAATTCTGTAGGCATACACGATCCCTGCTCCTTGGTTAAACCAAGAAATAAGCAAGGATTTTATATTTTCCCGTGCTAATTTACTACTAAAAAGATATCAGAAGATACCCAAAACAATGATTAAGTCCCGTAAAAAGTAAATACATGTGAATCTTTCCTTTATAAAAACATATATATTCGCCATTCTCAAATATCTCTGACAAACAAAGAAAAGAAAAAGGATTTAATACTGTTAATTCACTTTTAAAAAGCTACTAAAAGATAATGACAACAATGATTAAGTCCAGTAAAGAGTAAATGCATGTGAATCTTTACTTTAAACAAAACTTACATTCATGTGAAAAGAAGATGGACCGATATCATCCCATACCCTCCCCTAATTCGATGGCCCCGCAATTTCAGGCACCGAGTAAGTGCGGTTCCCTCACATTGACTAAACCCAATCTATACTCCACTGGTACCAGTAATAAGCAGATACAGTAGTTAATTGTACGTGTGGTTTTCAGCATTTTTTAGTAATTTTGTTGACATTCTGTAGGTCCAAACAACAACAACAACAGCAAGACTTTGTGGAATGGTAATTATTATATGCAGTGGCGGATGTACGTGAAGGGGGGGGGGGTGTGCCCCCCTTTTGAACTGGCATACCTTAAGTATAGAATTAAAAAATGCCCTTTTACCGTTTACTTTTTCGGCCGCATTGATTTTGCACACTCTTCTTCTACAAAATCGTGAATCCGCCCCTGATTACGTCATAATCTATACAGACATGTAATCAGAGGCGGATTCAGGATTAGTTTTTAGTTTGAAAAGCAGTTATACTTTATTAAACATTGCCTTCGGTCGACATGGGTTTCCTAGAACTTGCCCAAAACACAGGAAAATTGACCAGCAAGGGGGTTTCCCTACTTTATCCAATATAATTATTTTGGCATCGCCCAAAATACCGGGTATTTTTCTACTTGGGTTAGATTTATCAACATCTATTCTCTTTCCCTTTCTCTTTCTCTCTCTCTCTCTCCCTCTCTCTTCTGTATTTGTGTAATCTTGTACCGTTACACGGGTTGTCTTTAAAAAAAAAAAAGGAGCAACGAGAATTTGATTGGTAATAACTTAAAAGTACTCAACCATCATCAATGAAATTTCGTAGGCATTGTTTTATTCGTATCTCCTAAACTTCGTGTGAATTGCACAAATATTTGAGCTAAAACTGCACCGTAGCACTTCATGTTGTCCACCAAGTTTGATTCTTGTTGATTTCTTGTCTTCCGAAGATTAACAATTTACAACTATGTTGATATTGCTTAAGTGCCGAAGAAATCCAACCTCGCTGCCTAAATATTGGTCATTTCAAATTTTAGGGGTGTATCCTCCTGAGCCCCCTCCCCGCCTCCTACTCCTATGCCCATGTGTTTATCAAACAGTGGGAAAATATACGAATATCTTGAAGAATAAATGTAAGTTTGTCAAAGAGTTGTTTTCAGTTTCTACAAAGGCAGGTGAAATCGTTCATCGAAATCCCTATATAGTTTTGACTTTTGCCTTGACAGAAATAATGACTGAATGCCTATTGTCAGATGGCAAATCCGTTGATCATGTTGATATAAGAAATTTTGATAAAGAGGTAAAAATCGTGTCATTACGTTCATAATCATGAATAATGAGCAACGAACTTCAATGCTTCTTTATTATGTTTATACCTCCTTTATTTTTGTATTATTATTTTCTCTCTGTTCCAGTGAATTTTGATCTCCTTGAATAATTGGAGGCCGTCCTCGAATACACACTACAACGATATCGCGGTAAATTGATTTATTCACTTGATTCTCAGTCGAGAAATTTAGGGTTCGACTCTGTGCCTGGTGTGTATGTTCTCAGTAAAGAAAGGCATTTCATGTGCAGTTGACTCTCAAAGTTTCAAAGTTTCAATGTTTCAAGGTATCAAATGTGTGATCATACCCTCATAACGGTTGCATTTTGGAAGTGCACATTGACGTTATATTATTATCGTTATGTGCGATATTCCATAACAGAATACTGTTATGATGATTTTAAAAAGATGTACAATGATATCAATGCACGTAGTTAACTGGCGGAATTGCAGAAAGTTAATTTGAGGGAAAAGAAATGAGAGGAGAATGGGCTGTAAGAAGGGAAAAGAAATGAGAAGAGAATGGGTTGTAAGGAGGGAAAAGGAAATGTAGATGAAAGGAATATGAACTGGAAAATCAACTGACTGAAAGTATCTTCTTCTCTTTTTATTCCACACGAAATAATTTCAGCGGTATGGAAAATTCAAAATATAGACGAATTGCAGGCATGAAGCATAACACTGTCTTTTTTACAACTTATGTTTGAAGATAGAATGTGGCAAAATGAAATACGCAATTAGACTTTTTACACAAATGGAAGACACATCTGCGTCAACAATGTCTTCGTGACAAGGGTCTGAAATGTCATAAACTATGAATTGTTACTTTATCTAGGAAAATTACCCCCCCCCCCCCCCCCACGGTCGATAAACCCATCCAAAAGAATTCCCTCCCGGGTGGCTGACGATTACCCCCGGACGACTGGCCCCTGGATAATTACCCCCCGGTCAAATTACCACCCCACGCACAATTACCCCCTGGACAATATCACTCGCCGAACAATCACCACCCAGGCTTTTTCTTTTGAAATGTCATTTGCAAGAAAGGTACATGTATATAGGAAATGAAATACATGTAGCCCCCATTTTTGCATTCGTTGTCCGTTAGAAGCTTTGGTTCACGCGTGTGGATACCATTGAAAGCAGACCTTACACATTGGGATCTCTGCTTTTGAAAACAGACGTACTACATGTACTTGCTTGGGAACTGTATTCTAGCTTGCATGCTCTCAACACGCGGTTATATATTTTGTACACGCCTATTAATGCATGAATGCATGTAACTTACTGTAACGCTAGTGGAAGTCTAATTTCTACATTGAGGCTTGAATCTTGAATCTTTTGAGATAGAATGGAAATGGAATGGACGGAGACAGAGAAGGGAGGATTGAAGTTGTTATTGGATGGGTTCGTGTACGTTAAGAAGAAGAATCTGGCCAATGGATGGGAGAGTTATGAATGTGAATTAAGAAGAAATCGTAACATGTGCAAGGCTCGAGTCAAGGTAAGATTGATTTAGTGTTATTTTGATATTCCATTTCTAAATAATTATAATATAGAACTTGTCGGAAAGCACATTTCTGTTGAAATAGTGCAAGTGTTCTCAACAGTGTTGTGATTACTGGGCTCTGTTTCATAAAACGTGATATCAATGACAAGTTTCAATAACAGTTATAAGCTACTGAAATCCTTGCATCTGATTGGCTGAGAGCAAATTTGTCGGAAAAATCACTGACAAGACACTTGATGAAATGCCCCCATGATGAGGCTACCCTGGCTACATGTTAGTCAATGGATAAGAAGATGAATAAATAATCAAATGAATAAATTAAGTTATAAATTAATCAATCCATTATGAATGATAATGAGTTATATTAATAGTGTTATAACTGTGAAAACACGGTGGACATTAATTGTTTGCTACAGTGTGGCACGTGCTCTGTTGCCACGTACACAATCACAAAGTTTGCACACTTTGTGACACAGTGTGGCACAACATGGTCAAATAGAGAATCACACAGTGTACCACCACAGTGTGAGCAATGAGTGGAATTGGAACACTTCCACAGTGTTGACTTCCTGAGAACACTGTTTACACTAGATGACACACTGTAACTCACTGGTCACAGATAGAATCACAGAGTGCAGTGTTGCCACGTAGTGGCTTTGGAACATTGCCACTGCGCTGAAAATGAGACAGTACTGTGTTTATACAAATTTCTCGCTCTGATCACTTTCATAATTACAGGGTGTACACATCACAGTATTATCACAGTGTGGATGTGACACGTGATAGTATTGACGGTGTAAAACACTATTCACACTGTATGGCACAGTGTGACAGCATGTGACTACTACGAGATTCACAAAGTGATCCACAGTGTGACATCTGAGACGATTTAAATTATTTTCATAGGTTGACTGTGTGAAAACACTGTTCACACTGTTCACGGAGATTTTTAGTGAAGGAGTTGTCGCGAGGTATTTTTCCAGGAGGTCATCGTCTAGTTTTATTGCACAGGTGGTTCATGCAATATTGTCAGGGAACGGCTGGTAGATCGTTTATAATGTGTTTTCTTTTATATACACAGGTGTTAGGCGCCGACCAGTTCCGCGATAAAACCGAGCACAACCACCCACCAGACCACGGTAAAGCCAACGCTTACAAATTGAAGGCTGCGATGAAGAGAATGGCAATAGCAACAGACGAGAGTCCTCAGCAGATACTGATGACTGCAATACACCAGGCGACAGAGGAAGGTCTAATGGCCCTGCCAGGACCCACCAACATGCGGAGGATCATCAGGAGACAGCGCCAAGACCATCGGGAATCCTTGGCGACTAGGAAGGCAGATGTCCTTGAAATTTCTGTAGATCAAAGATCCGCTTTGGGTGTTGAAGGTGGCCTAATTGTACCCTCAGAAGTCCACAGTGTGCGCCGAAATGATGGAGATGGAAATGACCTTCAAGCTCCTAAAGATCAGAAATCACCTTTCGGTATAGTAGAAAGTCTCATGGCACACCCATTGGTGGAGAGTGTGTGCGGAGACGACCAAGAAGGCTTGGTGATCGGGAATGAAAAGGACCCTGAAGATCAGATATCATCTTCATCAAAAGAAGGCGCGATGGCACCGTCAGAACCTGACAACATGCGCAACGACAGTCGCGAAGCCTTGGGCTTGGCGATAAAGAATACAGAAGGCCTTGAAGTTCCCGAAGACCAGATGTCACCACTGAATGTAGAAAAAGATCAAATGACACTGCCAGGACTCGACAACATGCGCCAAAATAACATCCTGGAAACCTTGGCGATTAGGAATTCGGAAGACCTGGAAGGTCCTGAGGAACATAAGTCATCACTGGCTACAGGAGAAGGTCCTAAGGCAATGTTAACACTGGACAAAATGCGCCGAATCATGAGCAGGAAGCAACAAAACGATCCCGAAGCCTTATCGGTACCGATGAAGAGTGCCGGATTAGAACTAAAGGTCAGCCAGGAAATTTTGGTCCGACCGCTCCACTCTACCTTGATGAAGCGTTCTTTCGCCGGCCACCAGTCGACCGGCCCTCGAGCCAAAGTACCCACCGGCCCACCTGAAATAGATTCGAATCTTCCTGTTACCAGTCCATCGGTCCTGCCTATAGACACACAGAGGTTAATTATGAATCCTAAAGAGCCAGAGATCGTTTCAGATCACGAATGAGATCATTTATGTTGTGATTCATTATTATAAATGGTGACACGGCAGTCTAGTTCCTGGTATATGTTATGTAGACAGTAGCGTATCATCCAGAGTACTTAGATTTAAGCCCTCATTCTCTGTTTCCTGGCAGGCCCCAAAAAGTGAAAATGATGCATGGTAGATAAATGCAGCGCGTAATATAAATGTCGACTTGACATTTTTATGAACCTAGAAAAACTGTTTCCGTTGAAGTTCTTTTTTGTGGGATTATGATCCTTTCTTGCCTCCGAACAATTTCAGCTTTGTTACCCCGAAAACAACATTGAGTAGTTTGCATAATTTGCATAAATAAACAAAAAACATCACGTAAACATGTACCTGTAAGTAATGTTAAACCAAGGAGTTATCACAGATAACTCCTTGGTTAAACAAGCCAAGACAACAGTTACTTATGCACTGCACCCAATACTAACAGTAACAGTAACAGCGTCGTTAATCGTGTGCAATGAAACCTTTCAAGGAGATACCTCCTTGGTTCATTGCGCCACAATCAAGTTACGCTGCATAGGATGGATAACACACTTGATATTCATATGCAAATTATGCAAATGGTCAAGGTTGCCCCTTGGGCAACACAGCTGAAAAATATTCTTTGACTACTTACGATTACAAATCAACAACAAATCAACGGAAAGAACTTTTCTAGGTTCACCGTTAGCTGTATAGGAGCGTCAAATGTATGTATTTTCTTTATAATTATGTACATGTATGTAGAATTATGTTTGGCATCTGTGGAAATAGATTGAATTGAATTGAACTGAATTATATGGTATACATGTATGTGTATGTGCTTAATGTTTCTTTCTCACTAAATTTAGAACAGTAAATTAAGCAATTGCTACCCGCCATGTCTGTTTGAATAATTGAAGTGTTTGTCTGAAGGAGATTGAGAAGAACGGGGGGGGGGGGGGGGGGGGGGGAGTAACTTAGAAAGGGTGGATGGAGAGATTAATGTGATGTGAATATAGATACAGAGAGAGAGAGAGAGAGAGAGAGAGAAAGAGAGAGGGAAAGAGAGAGAGAGAGATGGGAAGAGGAGGGGCTATAGGCAAGGATAAACAGAGAGAGAGAGAGAGAGAGAGGGGGGGGGTGGAGATGTGAATGCTAGAGAACAAAAGAGAAATATAATACATGTATGTTTGTATTTGATTTATATAGGAATTAACAGTGATCAGTTTATGAATTTTCAAACATATCTTTCACATTGCTGAAGTTATTGTATACTCTATCCTATCTTGATTTATTTCTATCCCATTCCATCTAACTTTCTATCCTCTTATATCTAATTGACTTGTTTTTGTCATTTTTTTGTAAACGGCATCACTAATCACAAGCGTTTTTATGCTTTTTCAGGGACCATGTCTCCTTCAATATTGAACTTGAAGTTAAACTTTTTTGTTGTTGTAATTCCATGCATGTAACAAATCAGTAGGTTGTAGTTTTGAATTGAACTAAATTGAATTGAAATTTAGAAAGACAGAGAGAGAGAGAGAGGACGATGCAGGCCAATATAAGAAGGATGTAGAGATTTAATTATATAGATGGGGCAGAGACAGAGAAAATTATAGGATATAGAGAGAGTAAGAGAAAGAGAGGGAGATCGGGGAAGAGAGAAGAGGAGAGAGAGAGGGGGAGAGAGGGAGAGAGAGAGAGAGGGGGGCTTTCGCTCATGATCGTGTTGCTGTTCGTGATGGCCATGGCGGTGACTTTATCCTTGAGAGACCGGTTCATTTTACTTTTCGCGCGGGGTTAAGCGAGGTTATTCCAGTGTATTGTGGCGAGTCAGATGCGTTCAAGGCCGATCTCTTGAGCCGCGTGCGGATCAGAAAGCGGCACTTTTTGACGCTGCTTCGAGCTTTAATTTAGTCATCCTTAAAGGGAAGGTGTTGACTTCTGGGAAAGGTGAAAAATAATTTGTGAATTTTCTCATTCCTAAGTTATGTCAGTTTGAATGAACATAACAGTAGAAATGTCACCTCACAATGATTTTCTCTTCAAATGCCATTATATTCGAAATATAACGAAAAAACAGCTAAATGTGCGGGTCGAACATTCATGCCACATCTGTGTGCAGTCCCATATACACATTTCTGTGTGCGGTGCATGTGCTTTTGAGCGAGTTTGGGTTGATTTCGTATCATTTTGATGATTCCAAAACCTCACAGTATATCCTTATTTAGACATGATCAACCTTTCCCACTTGCTTCCAGACATTTTTTTTTCACATTGTAATCGCATGACCAGAACTCAACTTTATCTTTAACTGCATCTCTCTCTCTCTCTCTCCTTCTCTCAACCCTCTCAGTGTAAATACACAAAGCCGGGTATTACCCAAATGGAAGGACCCCATGAATAAAAATAGTGCGAACGCCGCATTTGAATTGTTGAATTATAATAATCATTTATCTTTCATTAAATGTTTGTTAATAACGGGAATATAAAACAAACAAACATCAAATACATACATACATACATACACACACATATATATATATACACACACACACATATATATATATATATATATATATATATATATATATATATATAAATGTATAAAGTAAATGAAAAGTTCACTCAGAGACAAATAAGACACAGCAGTAAAAAGGTTTTCACAAGCGCTTTCGTTTATTTCTTCAGGAGGAATAACATAAAGTTTGAATCTTTGGCAATTT